>JABSTQ010003293.1:0-66915 GCA_013358835.2 Ixodes persulcatus
CTCTCTACGAAGCTTCGCTAGTTGAGGTTTCTGCAAATTTTAAATAATTTCAAATAATTTATATTTAGCGAACTGGCCGCCACCGTTAGCGAGCAGGCGCAACGGGAAATTCTGGAGAATATATTACCGTCTTTTCCGCCATCTTGGAACTACCGCCCCGCCATCTATGGGGCGTTGGAGTTGCGAATAAGGATCGCTTCTCTCGACAAATATCGCGGCCGAAAACAGGTCTTGCCGTACCATTGTGTCAGCTCAACTCACGACGCTCGGGTGATAAACAGGCAAGCATTGGCTACAAAACGGTTTGCATGAGAAGCAACGCAAGCGGCACTTAACTCGTTAGTTTGTTATTTTGCCAGTGCAGGCTGCAATTAATTATTTTGTTAATGGACCTTTTAAACATACCGACGGCACCAGGCGGTGGCTGCACGAACTAAAAATCGAGGAAGTGACCTACCTGCGCTACCAATCGATAATGGGAGCTACGCTACCAGTTTCTTCCCTCTCCGAGCAGCGGCGCGTGCCCAACGCGACTCTAAAGGGGTATTCACACGAGGGAGAAATCCCGGGGATTTCTCCCCGGCACGCGCATCCCACGACGAAAACGTCAGGCTTTGCGATGTGCAAAAGCCTCGCGTTTTCATCTCGTGAGGCGCGCGTGCCGGGGAGAAATCCCCGGGATTTCTCCCTCGTGTGAATACCCCTTAAAGAGGGAGATCTGTGGCGTCCACCCAAACGTCATGTTTTTCTTTCCGTCCACTTTCTTTTTTTGTGGAACACAATTATTTATACGTTGCAATTACGTGTTCTACTCGCTGATCCACAGCCTCCTTCCGAATTTCCTCGATTTATAGTGCCGACTTCCGCCGCTTGGCATCGAGTGCTCGCGCGTGCGCAGAACGCTTCTCGAAAAAGGTCCATTCGTCACGCCTGCCATTTTCGTTTGTGGACACAACCGAGGCAACTTCTTTTGCATCACTTCGGTGGCCACCGCACAAACTACCGACAACATGCAATCGCAAAGACTCAAGCGACGAGCACAAATCTCGAAAGGGCCTGTTTCGGCCAGTTCAATGTTTACCTATATACCACACCTAAAAGAAAACTGTTTATCCAGAAGTTCAGAACTTCTACCTGGGATGAATCAACGAGAAATATCAACTATTATGTTTCATAGGATTTGTACAACAAAACGACGTTTCACATCGGATTGCAGAACAAGAGATTCATGTTAAAGGTTCTGCTGTGGTTAAGCGTTGATTCGTATAGAGTTTCAATCTGTGTCATGTGGATATCGAAATTACTATCTACCACGAACACTGCGCTGCTGTGTCGTTCGCCGTCAGACTTGTACGGTACTCACTGCAAGTAACAAAATTACTTGTAATCGATTACTTTTCGAAGTAATTTTGTAATTACTTGGATGTAATGATTATAAAGTAATTGCAAGAGTAATCTGATTACTTTTGTAAATAATAAAATTACTTGTAACCGTTACTATTTGTCCCTCCCCTTCCTGATAGCTCATTTTGCTTGTACGGATATATCCTACCAAGGAATCCGCGAATCAAGACAAAAGAGAAGGAGGATTTACCAAACTTTGTGAATTAAGAAGATAAGTAGTTTATACTTCGGTGACTCTAATCGAATAATGAGCAGTACGAAAGATCCGTTTTCAAACAGGCGTAAAAAAACTCATTTCGTAAACATGAAGTAATCGAAAAAGTACAGGTTACTTAAAAAATAACGGCCAATTATTTTTTTCAAGTATAATCAAGTAATCTAATTGAATACCTTTTAACTAAGAGTAATTGTAATGTAATTTATATTTTTTTCGAGTAACGTGTACAAGACTCCTCGCTACAGTACAAAGTTTGAACGAATTGCTCTCAGCTTTGCCCCCAATTACGATTACCGAGTCAGCTACGTTTTTACCGAGTCCGTCTTTTTTCGAGTCTGGCTCTGGTGCTTTGGAATAACATAGACCATCTACATTTCTGTCGAGCATACGAATCGCCAGGTATGTCTATGTGTCACTTGTTGTATTGAACGTACAAACAACAAATACCGACTTTTTTTTTCTCTCTTTGTTGAATGTGTAACCCCACTGTCGTGCTTCTTGTTATTACAAGTGCTCACCTCCGTATTGCTAATCTAGTGGCACTAGCGGGAACAATGAGAAAGAGGCAGGCGTCAAAAGGTGGTGGCTTGTGGAACCCACGGGGTTTATGTCATGGCACCTCCAGGCATTGCAAGCTTTTTGAACAAGGGCATGAATAGCGTCGTTAAATAAGCCACGCTTCAGAGTAACGACACTTGGCCATATTGTGGCTTAAAATCATGGTTGCCAGTTATCTGAAGATTTATCTGAAGTCACAGGAAACGCTTTTCCGTCCTCCACAAATGTTTCAATAGTCCGCGACAGAGCAAAGCATTATTGCATCAGCTTCCTAACACCGGATCTAATGCTGAGGAAGTCGCTCTTTTGAATCATGACGATCGGCAGTTGCTTCTGCTCTGCACAAGACCCAAAATGGCGGCGCCCACAACAATGTCTGGGAACGGAGTGCCGATACTCTAAGCACAACTTATTTAGTGGCTCTAGGCATGAAGTGAACTCGAGTGCATTATTTTCCTTTTCGTCTTTATTGTTTATTCATTTCAATCATATCGAATAATGAACATATTATATCACAGTACGCTTGTGTAATTGTTTATCTTAGATTTATTATCATGACCCAGTACTTTATTAACCTGACCCAGTATTTGTCGATAGTAAATCTTCCAATATATTTTCTAAGTGTGAAGGTAAAAAAGCACGGACATTGATGATGATACAGACACCAACGCCGCCCTCGACGATTTTCTGAACATTAGAAATCAGCAGTTTTGTCTGCCATCCGACAGGTAGCGCAGCAAAACACCCAAACAGCTTTTATTCTTTCTAAAATTAGCTAAGCTCTACACCCATCAAGAAACCAAAGCAAGATCATTGTGAAAATCTAATACATCGCAATGTATATCTATTCCATACAATAAATGTTCTAAGATGCCAATAAATCTGTCTGATTTCCATAAAAGAAATGCGTCAGAAGCATGTAAGTTTGAAGAGTTCCTGGAGCGTTATGACTTTGAAAATAAAAAAAAGCCATCGTCCACTTCTTGGCCAACAATTGTAGTTCTAAATGTTATAAAATATTGAATCATAGTCTAATTATTTACTCAGCGGCATTTGAAGCATCGCGACTCTAGCACAAAACATTGCTATGTTTAATATAGAATATCTAAAAAAAATCTTTACAAGATATTAAATCTTTCTATGCATATTACCAATTATTAGCAATACATCTGTAGCTAATTTCATTGCCCTAGCGCACGTCATTAAAAACATATTTGTGCTGAAAAATTACAATTTTAGGGAATATTTGGAGAGATGAGCAAAACAAAGTAGTGCAAATACGAAACAACTATATCGTTACATTCTGCTCCAACATCATCTTAACAAAACTGCTCCATTGGAACCGTGTTATCTTTAATAGATTGTTCCTGAAACATGAACCAGCGGAGCAAGTGAGGGTCCACGCCATCATATTCGCAACGTTTCAAATGCGCATGAACAATATAAACCAATACATATATAATATCAAATGAAAAAGGATTCGAACAACATCAATCCCACAAGACGATAGTCAAAATAAGATGAGCAATGACCCGCCAAAAAGTACCGAAACTGCCACATTCAGTGGGACCGTGGCCTTAACAGATATCCTCCAATCACAATTTTTAGGCAAGGATGTATTCAAGCATTTTATTTTAGAACGCTGGAGTTCCAGTTTGCGACTCTTCGTAACTGAAAGGGCAACGGACTTGACTTTGACATCACAACGGCAATGCACTCTATCTCTCTTGATTTCAGTCGGCGCAGCGGCGGCGACCGAGATCACGGTTTAAACCATGGCCGCGAATTCGTGGGAATTTTGACCCTGACACAGAACGCGCACCGTTTTTGTAGCGTGAGCCTACACTGGCCGAGGTTGAGCAGTTTCGCGTGGCTCGCATAATGAGCCGTGCTCCGTGCTGCGCATGCGCGAGGAGCAGTGACGTCACACGGCGCACAGCTGGCGCGCCGGAGCCGCCGCCGCCGCGCGCTCTTCCGCCGGTGCGCCCGCCTCGCCGGTCTGCACATTCCAGAGGAGTGACGTCATAGCCGCGGCAGACGCACTGGCGCCGCCGCGTGCCCAGCTGTGCGCCTCCGTTGCGCAGTAGCCAAGTCTGACGCTGCACCGGAGCAGCTTGATAGCGCCTCTCATTTTGTGCGCATAAGGCATAGTCGAGCTAAGCCACCGCAATTTTTTTATTATTTTGCAGTTTCGGCTAATGTTTTTAAAATCTTTTCTCGTCAATGTTGTTATGGAGTCGCCGACGCGCCGACGCTAGCGAGCTCCAAAGTCCAAAGCAACCGAGCGAGAACAACCGTTCGCACGCAGCTCGAGATCTAAACATCCGTTCCCCCGCTTCGCGCGTAAACTGAGCGCCCCGTACCAGAGGCGCCTTTCTTTTATTTCGTTTTATATCTAATAAACGAGAAGTCAGTCTTCAGCCTGACTCCGGCACGAAAGGTTGTCTGTGAGTTCTCTTCGCTAAAGAGCGTAAAATGAAACATGGTGTCAGAAGTGGGATCGCTCCGCGAGTCTACTAATAATTAGTAAAGCGCAGGATCGACTACAAACGAAGGAACAATGGACAAGCCCTCAACTTCTGCCGACAACGGTGCTACCGAACAAACGGTAACGGCAACTTTTCGCATCTCGCCACCCGAAGCCTTCAGTTTTACAACACCTAACGAATGGCCGGCGTGGAAGAAGAGATTCAAGCGTTTCCACAGTGCATCAGGACTGGCATCTCAACCATCATCACACCAAGTCGACGCTCTCATTTACATCATGGGACCACAAGCGGAAGATGTCTTACAGACCTTCAAGCTGTCCGACACCAAGGCTCAAGACTTCGACAAGGTGATGGAGAACTTCGAACGTTACTTCATTCCTCGTTGAAACGTGGTGTATGAGAGAGCCATGTTCAACACAAGATCGCAACTAGAGACGGAAACTGTCGAGGAGTACGTCACTGCTCACCATGGATTAGCCACTACGTGCAACTATGGACCATTGAAGGAAGAATTGATCCGCGACAGGCTGATTGTTGGTCTTCGGGACAGCAGGACTTCGGAAAAACTTCAACTGGATCCTGATCTGGACCTACAGAAGGCCATCGCTGCTGCGCGACAATCGGAAGTGATTAAGAAGCAACAGGTGGAACTCCGACCGACAAAAGAAAAGGATGCCAACGTTGACCGTATAGCAGCCAAAAATGGGACAGCAGTAGGACCTGCTCAGCGAGGAACTGAACGTTCAAATGTTCGAACTCCTACTAAGAAGACCGTGACACCCAAACCAAAAGGCAAACCTTGCCGTTGATGTGGTCGAGAAGCTCACCCGAGGAGCGTGTGTCCGGCGAAAAACGCAGGCTGCAACAGGTGTAAGAAAAAGGGACATTTTGCAACAGTCTTCAAATCTTCAACTACCGTGAACTCCCTCGTACACGAACAAGGATTCGTAGCAGCTGCAGCTTCTCCTCAGACAGCAAAATGGGACATCGAGATATTCGTCGACAAAACTCCTGTTGTTTTCGAATAGACACTGGAGCAGATGAAACGGTGTTACCAGCTGCCATCTTTCAAAAGGACTTCGCAAAGTGCCACAAGCTCTCCGAGCCCCAACGCCGACTTCATGGTCCAGACGGACGACCCCTTAAAGTAATGGGATCAGCTTGGATGAAACTCAACTGCCGTGGGCAACAAGCACTCGAAGAAGTTTACATCGTGAAAGGACTTCGCAAGCCTCTCTTGGGTAAGCCAGCTATCGAAAAGTTTCGGCTGCGCTCTCAAATCTGCATGACTGCGAACAAAGCTTGCGAACCGAAGAAAGAGTTTTCTCACCTGTTTCAAGGACTGGGATCTCTCGAAGGTGCTCACGTTCTCAAGCTGAAACCTAACGCGACGCCGTTTGCTATCGCATCACCGAAAAGAGTACCGCTTTCGCTGTATCGTGAAACGCAGAACGAGCTAGAAAGCATGCAGTCGCAAGGTGTCATCTCTCCAGTAGAAGAACCTACTGAATGGTGCGCGCCGATGGTCATCGTCCCCAAACCGTCTGGCAAAAGTCGCATTTGTGTTGATCTCACACAACTGAACAAACACATTCAACGCGAATATCACCCCATCCCATCAGTGGAGCATACGCTGGGAAGGCTAGCGGGAGCCAAGATCTTCTCAAAGCTGGACGCGAACTCTGGGTTCTGGCAGATCCCTTTAGAAGAGAAGTCCCGACTCCTGACGACATTCATCACTCCGTTTGGAAGATTTTGTTTTAATCGCCTACCATTCGGAATCACGTCAGCTCCGGAACACTTTCAAAAACGTATTACACAACTTCTCCAAGGAATGGAAGGAGTACTTTGCCACATGGACGACATCTTGATATGGGCGTCTTCGTCCGAGCAGCATGAGCAACGTCTACGAGAAGTCCTCAGGCGACTCTCATCAGCAGGACTCACGCTCAATGAGGATAAATGCGTCTTTCGAGTGACAAGTATCAAGTTCTTAGATCATCAAGTAGACAGCGATGGTGTCCGTCCAGACGAGACAATCGTCAACGCAGTGAAACAGATGCCCATACCGACTTCAAAGAAAGAAGTCAAGCGCATCATGGGTATGGCGACATACCTAGGACGATTCGTGCCACACCTGTCTGACCTACTGCATCCACTATCGTCACTGCTCAGTTCCAAAGTGGACTTCGTGTGGGGACATCCTCAGCAGAAAGCCTTCACAAAGTGGAAGGAAATCCTCTCAACCTGCCCCGTTCTCGGAATTTACGACGCCAACAAACGATCGATTGTATCGGCAGATGCGTCATCCTACGGCCTGGGAGCAGTGCTGCGTCAAGAGCAGGAGGATGGATCATATCGCGTCATCGCCTATGCGTCCAGAACACTCACAGAAACAGAGAAGAGGTACGCCCAAATCGAAAAGGAAGGTTTGGCACTCGCGTGGGCATGCGAAAAATTCCGAGATTACATCGTGGGAACGCACTTTGTACTGAAAACCGACCAGAAACCTCTCATTTCTCTGTTTGGATCAAAGTCATTGGACGACCTAACCCCACGTCTTCAGAGACTGCGCATGCGACTAATGCGCTACTCATTCGAAGTTGTCCACGTTCCGGGCAAGGAACTTCAAGCAGCTGACTCGTTGTCAAGAAGCCCTCTTCCACAGCAGCTAGACAAAGAGATGCAAGAAGAAATCGAATGCTTCATTCGACACATAGAGACGGCCCTACCCGCAACGCAAACGAGTCTCCAATGGATAACGGCAGAACAGAAAAAAGACCATGTTTGCCAAAGACTCGCCAGCTACAGCCATAAAGGTTGGCCAAGTCGTCGAGATCTTGGAACAGACCTCAAAGAGTACTACGAGTATCGTCATCACATTGCCGTGCAAAACAGCCTTCTCATGAATGGTTCTAAAATAGTGGTACAAGAATCCTGCCGTCCACATATCCTGCAACAACTTTATGAAGGACACATGGGCATAGGAAAATGCAAAGCACGGGCAAATGTATCGGTGTGGTGGCCAAGGATAAACGATCATATCGAGCGCCTGGTCATGAACTGCGAAAAGTGCATTAAAACTGGCCAGAACCGGAAGCTTCCCCTCATGCCGTCAGAGTTTCCTAGTCGACCGTGGGAGAGAGTCGCGATGGACCTCTTCTTCATTCACGGAAAATGGTGGCTGGTCGTCGTCGACTACTACTCTCGCTACCCCGAAATCGCCCGACTAGAAAGCCTCACAGCAGCGTGCGTAATAATGCACTGCAAATCGATATTTGCGAGACATGGCATCCCAGAAGTAGTGGTGTCTGATAATGGTCCTCAGTTTGCGGGAACCACAGGTTCAGCATTCACAATGTTCTCACAAGCCTACGGATTTAAGCACATCACATCAAGCCCTCGCTACGCGCAGAGCAATGGCATGGCGGAGGCTGCGGTGAAGATCATAAAGAGATCACTGAGCAAAACGGAAGATCCGTACGAGACACTCATGATCTACCGTTCAAACGCCTCTGCCCAACGGATACAGTCCGACAGAACTTCTCATGGGGAGAAGGATGCGTACAACCGTACCGATCGCCACTCAGCTCCTGGAACCAAAGCTACCCGACCAAAAAGAACTGCGTCACTATGAGCAAGAAAACAGGAACCGACAAAAGCAATACTTCGACCGGCGACACGGAGTGCGTCAACTAGATCCACTCGGCTCTGGAGAGCGAGTTTGGGTCATTGACCTAAAGCGAACCGGAGTTGTTCAGAACAAGGCCCATACACCACGATCTTACTGGATAACGTCCGAGAGTCAAGAGATCCAAAGAAATCGCAGGCATTTAATTCCTTTCCCCGATCAACAAGATAAACAATGCATCAAAACGTTCCCCCAAAACAACCACGAGGCCCGTGGAAACGTGCGCCGACACCTCTCACAAACATTCTCGGCACGGCCGATGTATAAAAGAGCCAGACTGTTTCGGCACTTCTTCGAAGCTCCCTTAGAAAGAGGGATGTTATGGAGTCGCCGACGCGCCGACGCTAGCGAGCTCCAAAGTCCAAAGCAACCGAGCGAGAACAACCGTTCGCACGCAGCTCGAGATCTAAACATCCATTCCCCCGCTTCACGCGTAACCTGAGCGCCCCGTACCAGAGGCGCCTTTCTTTTATTTCGTTTTATATCTAATAAACGAGAAGTCAGTCTCCAGCCTGACTCCGGCACGAAAGGTTGTCTGTGTGTTCTCTTCGCTAAAGAACGTAAAACGAAACAAATGTCACCTTTTTTGACTCAGTAAACGCGCTCATCACCTTTAAACTCCCTATTTCCACCAGTCTCTTACAATTACCCATGCATGTAATTTCCACCTCATCCAGAAACAAAATATACCTGCGTCGCGGTGCGCGGCTCCTTCAAGGTCATCTGGGCTTCATTTTCCTTCGCAGGATCATCACGGGGGGAATAGGCGGCGCTGGCGGCGGCGACACTCTCGCCGGCTCCTCCCATTGACCAAACTCTCCCAATATACGGCTCTACTCACTGATCTACATTATAGGGGGCTGAATGGCGCATTGAGCAAACAGGTAGGAAGCCACCGGAAGTAAGCGGCTTGTCCCAGAAGGGAGCGCTTCGCAGGCTTTGTAACCCTTCCGAGTGCTGGTTCGAAAAGCGTCGAGGGCGCTGGATTATCGCTTGTCACCTCAAGAGAGCCTGCTTGTTGCGCAGGAAGCGCTCATGCGGACCCGAGAAGTATTATGAGAAGTCATTCAATGTAAACATTTTGAGATTTTAGTTCATCAAGTGTGCATATGTCCCAAGTTCAAATGCCTCATTTTCGGGATTTAATTCGGAGCATGATTATAAAACCCACTCAAAGACGCCGGAAAGTACGGACCAATACATCGACTGAATGCACTAGGAAGCCCAGCAGACGCCCGACTTCCGGGACAAGCATCAAAGTTTCGGGGGCTTCACTTGCGCCCAGCTCGGAGAGCGGCTATGCGCCATGCAGCCCCCTATTAGACATCAATGGCTCTGATTCCAACCAGAGGCGGATATGCAGAAAGTATGATCATTAATTTGTATGAATAGGGCGAAAATAAAGGCACGTGATTGGTCAAACTTCTTTCAATGACCTTGAGCGCGATGATTGACAGCTCTTGTGACCAACCACTGGACACAAATATTCCCCTAGCGGAGGCGATGAGCCTAACAGAAACTCTCCAATCACAATTTCTAGGTAAGGATGTATTCAAGTATTTCATTCAGGAGGCTACAGTTGAAATTTGCGACTCTTCGTAACTGAAACAGCAACGCACGTGACTTTGTCGTCATGGCAACATTCAGACGCACTTTATCTTTCTTTTTAATGGCATTCGCGGCCGCGGCATTCGCCGGCCGCGAATGCCGCGGCCGCGAATGCCGCGACGGAGTGCCACGACGCGGCCGCGGCCACGGCCGCGGCCGCGTCGTGGCATCCGCGGCCGCGAATGCCACGACGGAGTGGACGGTAAAAAATGTGGACTCGACTCTGTGGGAGTTTTGACCCCAACCCCGAACACGCCGCTGACATACTCAGTTGCGCCGACATTTCATGAAATTTTTCTCGTCAGTGTCGTCAATGTCACCTTTCCTGGCTCAGTAAACGCACTCAGCGCCTTGACACTCCCCTTTTCCACCAATGTCTTACAATTACATATTCATCTACTTTCAGCATCATTCAGAAACAAAAATGCTCGAGGTCCACCTAAGCACTTCTTATGAGTTGTGAATGCGAAAGCATGCGTGTCGTTCTTCCGCTCCCCTTTTTTTTTCTGCGGCGTACTGGCGTGGACGGCCGAGCGCGCGCTCTCCTCGCCGCGCTGACCTCGGCAGTGGAGGAGCCGCTGCCTCGCTCGGCGGCCAGACGCTTCATGTTACCGGCTTTCTGGCGACACTAGAGTGCCTTTATACACACGCGCGCTTTTGCTTGAGTGGTGACATCTCAGCCATTTTTCCGCCCAATCGTTTTTTTATGCAATTTGAAGTGCGCGCAATCCGGTGTCACTCAGCTCGAGCGCGTAGCATTGGCGAGTGCGTAGGCGCCATTTTACCGCCCAAGTCACGCACCGAGTGCGCAAGAGCGTTACGCGCTGGCACATTCAGAGCAACAATGAATGTCTTCACCTTGAGACAAACAGACATGTAGGCACGGCGGCACGGACACTCAGCGCCTTGGGGTGGCGGTCGTTGAAACTGACCAGCAGCAGCCAATGGGAGCCTCGTTCCTTGAAACCATGACGCGCGCCAGCCAATGGAACCGAAGCCGAAATCCATCAGATTTTGGCTTCACTGCGCTCCATTGGGAGCGGGGAAACTAGGTGCCGTTTGGCTAGGCATATTGCGCGGCTTCAAAGTTAAGAGCCCTCAGATCGCGGCTTCACTTGGAGAAAGGAGTTAAGGTGCCGTTTGGAGCGGCTTCAAAGGCTGACGACGTCGGCTCGTTCCGTGGGACAGTTAATGCTTTCGCATTAAAAATACTTGCTCCGAGCTACAAGAACCCTCGAAGGTCATCCTAGCACATTTTTACTTCCCATATTCATCACCAGGGGAATATTGCCACGCGCGTCGGCGAGCGACCGCGTGCGTGGCCGAGTGGTTACCGCGCTTGACTGTCGCGCGGAAAGTCAAGGTTCGATTCCAGTCGGCGGAATGTTCTTTTAAATTCTTTCAACAATGGGTTCTCGTGAGTTCGAGAACATTCTCGACTGATCGAGTTCCGAATGTTCTAGTCGCCGATCGTTCTAAGTCAATTGTTCCAGAAGACAACGCGCGTACATAAGGGGCTCCGCGTCGCGCTTTGCAGTCAGTCTCGCTCCAGCGTTCGACCCCGTTCTACGCCGACTTCGACGCCTGCGACGCCCTGCTGTTATCTTCTCTTTTCCTTTTTTTATTTTTGGGCACAAGTTAGCCCCATTAAACATTTTATTTTCCTCAGTTCTTCTTTGTTTAACCTTGTAATTCGTGACATTTTTGGTGGAGGTGCGGGGTACCATCCTATGCCCATAAAGCGTACGCCTACGAAGACACCCCGCCCGAGTGAGGTGCTCAGCCCCGGAAGGCTACCCTTCACCGAAGACGCCGAAGCCCGAAGAAGCCGTCGGACCAGAGGTCAGTCCCCCGAATTGGGTCTCTTGCCCGAGAACCGGAGGAAGAAAATAGCGACCATGACCACCGCGCCCGTCGTCGTCCTGCCCGTCGCACCCCGGACTCCAACGCCTTTCCACGGGGAGGTCCAAGAGGACATTGAAGACTGGCTCCGACACTACGAACGGGTAGGCCGCCACAACGGATGGACGGCTGAGCAGTGCCTCCACAACCTCTACTTTTCGCTTGAAGGCACTGCGAGGCACTGGTTTGAAAACCACGAAGCCTCCTTCACTACATGAGAGTCCTGCGCCGCCGAATTGAAGCGGACGTTCCTTACCCACCACCGTCGCCAGCGAGCAGAGGACCTACTTCAAACAAGGGTGCAGAGCCCCAACGAAAGCGTAACCAGCTTTGTTGAGGATGTCCTGCGGCTAAGTGCCCGAGCCGATCCGGAGGCCGCCGAGGAAAAAAAACTTCGAGCCCTCATGCGTGGCGTCAAGGCAGAACTTTTCGGAGGCCTGGTCCGCAGCCCCCCGACGACCGCCGATGCTTTTGTGAGTGCAGCCACGAACATCGAACGCTCACTGACGGCCCGAGCAAGCCACTACCACCGAATCGTCGGCGCGCCAGCTGCTCCAACTGTCGCTGCTTCCCTTCTGGACCTGAATACCAGCGGTGCCGACAGCCTTCGGGAGATCGTCCGCGAAGTCGTCCGGGAAGAACTCCGCAAGATATTTCCCGTTGCGGATCACCCGTCCTCACTGTCGCTCGCCGAGGTCGTCCGAGAGGAAGTTCACCGAGCCTTCCAGCCTGAGGTTTCGATCAACACGATGACGCCAGAGGAACCGACTTTGAGCTACGCCGCCATGGCCCGACGACCGCCGCAAGCTAACCGCCAGGCAACGGCGCCACCCCGACGAGACCCTCCGATGACACAGTATCCTTGACGCCAGGAAGGACAAGTCCAGGACGTCCGCCCGGAGCAACCCTCGCAGAGGAAGACCGACGCGTGGCGAACGGCCGACCGACGCCCGCTCTGCTACCACTGCGGGGAAGCCGACCACATCTACCGCAGCTGCCCCTACCGTCGACTTGGGCTGCGCGGTTTCCACCCGAACGACCCACGCCCGAGGTACGGCGAACGCCCTCGCGATATCGAGGAGTACCTCCGACGCTCGCCCTCTTTAGTGCCGTCTCTCTGCCGTGGATCTCGCTCTCCATCGCCACGACGTTCAGCGTCTCCAGCGCCACGACCCCGCCGAGAGAGCCTGTCTCCCCTGCGTCGCCGGGAAAACTAGGCGCGGCAACGCCTGGAGGTGGCGTTGCCGAAGACGACCGACGTAAAGAGCCTCCAAGAACGACGGAGCGCTCCCACTCTCCCGACGCTGCGCATTGCAACGACGCTCCTGCTTCGGTATCCAACAACCTAAACGTTATTATCGACGTTCACAACGCATCCGCACTCGTAAACACCGGAGCAGACTACTCAGTCTTGAGTGGGAGGCTCTCTCGCCGCCTGCGAAAAGTGACAACGCCGTGGGAAGGCCCTCAAATACGAACTACCGGTGGGCCTTTCATCACACCAGTCGGGAGATGCACTGCTCGCGTCGAGATCCGCGGTGAGACGTGCCCTGTCAAGTTCGTCGTTCTGCAAGACTGTTCGAGGGACGTTATCCTCGGAATGGACTTTCTCTGCGAGTATGGCACCGTCATCGACCTCGGGGCAAACCAGTTGACGCTGCGAAAGCCTGTTCTGCCCCCGGTGGAGGCCAACACGACGTCATCCGAGATCCGAGTTATCGCCGACCATGTGAAGGCCGGTTCACACATACAGCGGAGCGCTAAGTTAGCGCTACGTGAGCGCTCCAAGGAGCGCTCATGTAGCACTTCCTAGCGCGTGATGTAGCGCTCTGTTAGCGCTTCAGAAGCGCTTTGTTAGCGCTCTGTTAGCGCTGCAGAAATGCTTTGTTAGCGCTCTCACGCTCCTTGTGCCGTGCTTGCTGCTGTGGAATAGCGCGTGCACGGCGATTCCTTTGTTGTTTTTTTTCCTTTGGTATTGCCCAACGCTTTGCTGGCAAGCAAAGGTTTGGGCATACGATCCGGAGTTATGGACTCTGAGCGACTAATTGATTGGGTACGACCTCATCGCTTTCTATTCAATATGCGTGACGCTGGTTTCAAGGACACGCAGTTAAAAATAACCGCCTTCGAAAGAGCTCTGTGTCTCGGTCCCTCAACCTAGGAACAAGGTTCGCCGGGTACCCGTCGGTATCTCGGTGGCGAAAGATTTCGCGCACCCAGAAGGCTCTTCTGGACGTTAAGCCGTCCCCACACCTATGCACTAATCGCGTACGTAAGAGCATTTGTCATATTTCTATTTCAGCATCCCACACGTCCGCCATGGTTCTGCTGACGTACACCCAACCACAGGAACCGGAACCGCAGTGCACGTGCTAATCCGCAGCGCCGCGGTACAAGAAGCGCTACTGAAGCGCTAACACGGCGCTACTGAAGCGCTAACAAGGCGCTACTGGAGCGCTAACAAGGCGGTACTGGAGCGATAACAAGGCGCTACTAAAGCGCTAATCACGCGCTATATTAGAACGAAGTCACGCGTAGGAAGCGCCACATGAGCGCTCCTTGGAGCGCTCACGTAGCGCTAACTTAGTGTTCCGCTGTATGTGTGAACAGGCCTTGAATCTGCCGCCGCGGTCGAGTGTTTTCGTCACCATCATAACCGACGCAGCCATGCACGGTAAATCTCTTCGGGAGGGCAGCGTCCAACTGCTCCTTGAAAAAAGCAATTGGCGTCGCGCGAGGCGTAACGAATCTCTAAGAAGGACGTACAACCTTTTTCGTAACAAACTTTTTTTAAAAGAGCCGCAGCACCTAACGAAGGGTACCACCGTGGGCTACGTCGAGGAGCTCCAGGCACCAGCCGTTGTCACCGCAATCTCCGAGGAAACCTCGTCATCACAGCAGAAGAGCACGTCGTCGCCGCCGCTCGACATCGACCCCGAGCTCCCAGTTCCTAACCGCCGGCAACTGGTTGATCTCCTCGCCAATACAGTGACTGTTTTGCCACATCGTCGAGAGTTCGCCAAACACCAATGGCGAAACATCGCATTATTACCGACGACGACGCGCTCCCTGTCCACCAGTCGCCTTATCGAGTCTCCTTAAAGGAAAGGAAGATGATTCAAGATCAATTCCAGGAAATGCTCGACGACGACATCATTCAACCCTCAAGAAGTCCGTGGGCGTCCCCAGTCGTTCTTGTAAAGAAGAAGGACGGGACCCTGCGGTTCTGCGTGGACTGTCGTCGACTGAACGCTGTGACGAAGAAGGATGTCTATCCGCTCCCCCGCATCGACGATATGTTAGACCGACTGCGCCACTCCCGATATTTTTCGTCGATGGACCTGAAGAGTGCATGGTTACTGGCAGATTGAAGTCGACGAACGCGACCGGGAGAAAACTGCCTTCGTCACACCCGACGGACTGTACGAATTGAAAGTGATGCCGTTCGGACTCTGTACAGCACCAGCCACCTTCCAGCGTGTCATGAACACCTTGCTGGCAGGTCTGAAATGACAGAGCTGCCTCGTCTACCTGGACGATGTCGTGGTATTTTCACGGGATTTCGACGAACACCTGAGACGACTTCGAGCCGTGCTTCAAGCCATCAAGACCGCCGGCCTGTCACTCAAGCCAACAAAGTGTCGATTCGCCTATGGTGAACTTAAGTTCCTTGGCCACGTCGTGAAGAACAAAAATGTTCTCCCTGACCCCGAGAAGACCCGCACCGTAGCTGCATTTACGCCGCCGTCTGACAAGAAGGCCGTGAGAAGATTCCTCGGACTCTGTGCCTACTACAGACGATTTGTTCGGGACTTCGCCAAGCTGTCTGCACCCCTGACGAACCTCACGAAGGACGCCGTGAAGTTTGAATGGACAGTAGAACACCAGCGGTCATTCGATGAGCTCAAACGAAGACTCCAGACGCCCCCGATTCTTGGTCATTTCGACCAGTTCGCTGACACAGAAATTCACACGGACGGCAGTAACACCGGCTTGGCGCGGTACTAGTCCAAATGCAAGACGGGGCAGAGCGAGTCATCGCATACGCGAGTCGGACGCTGTCCAAGGCGGAGACGAACTACTCAACGACTGAGAAGGAGTGCCTCGCTGTCGTCTGGGCAATAACAAAGTTCCGCCCCTATTTGTATGGTAGTCCTTTTCGCGTCGTCACGGACCACCGCTCGCTCTGCTGGCTCGCCAACCTGAAGACCGCTCCGGACGCCTCGCACGCTGGAGCCTGCGACTGCAGGAGTTCGACGTGACTGTGGTGTACAAGTCCGGCCGGAAGCACAATGACGCCGACTGCCTGTCAAGGGCCCCAGTCGAGGCCAGTCCTGCCTGCATCGAAGACGACGACGATGAGTGTTTCCTCGGCGCTCTGGATGTCAGCGACATGACAGCACTCCAACGTGACGACCCTGAACCGCGAGCGCTCATCGAGCACCTAGAGGGACAAGCGAGTGCGGTTCCCCGTGCTTTCTTACGAATCCTGCCTACCTTCTCCATACGGCAAGGGGTGCTGTACAAAGAGAACTTCGTCAATAATCACACAGCATGGCTGTTGGTTATTCCTTCCAGTCTTCGAGAAGAAATCTTCCAAGGATGCCATGACGACCCAACGGTTGGACACCTTGGTTTCAGCAGGACGTTCGCCAGAATTCGAGAAAGGTACTACTGGCCGAGGCTACCGAAGACCGTTCACCTCTACACTCGATCATGCCATGAGTGTCAGCGACGCGAGAAACCGCCGACAAAGCCGTCAGGACTTCTGCATCAGATCTCTCCCCCGTCCGCGCCGTTCCAGCAGATCGGAATGGATTTACTTGGCCCTTTCCCGCGTCAACGTCAGGAAACCGCTGGATAATCGTCGCCACAGATTCTCTCACACGGTACGCCGAGACGAAAGCCCTTCCATCAGGTACTGCTGTTGAAGTCGCAAAGTTTTTCATCGAGTTCATTGTCCTCCGGCACGGCCCCTGAAGTCCTCATCAACGACCGTGTATCTTTGTTCATGGCCCAGCTGACGCAAGAGATCCTTCGTCTCAGTGGCACCGGTCACCGTCGAACCACTGCGTACCATCCGCAGACAAATGGACTAACAGAACGGCTAAACAAAACTATCGCCGACATGATCGCCATGTATGTCGACGTAGAGCACAAGACGTGGGACGAGGTGTTACCCTACTTCACGTTTGCTTACAACACGGCGGTGCAAGAGACTACAGGAGTAACCCCGTTTCAGCTGGTGCATGGCAGAAAAGTGACGACCATGCTCGACGCGATGCTACCCCACGAACCAGTTGACGATGGGATCGCCGACGCCCAGGTGGTTGCTCAACGAGCCGAAGACGTTCGCCAGCTTGCCCGACTCCGAATTCAAGATCAACAACGTGTCGACGCTACCCGGTACAACCTTCGCCGGATCGACGTTCGCTTCAAGTCCGGAGACCGTGTGGGGGTTTGGACCCCAATACGACGACGCGGTCTAAGCGAGAGACTCCTAAAGCGCTACTTCGGACCCTACAAAGTACTTCGTAGACTTGGGGATCTGAACTACGAAGTGATGCCCGACGGAACACGGACTTCATCACGCCGCTCTCCACGACCGGAAGTCGTCCACGTCGTGCGCCTCAAGCCGTACTACGCGCGATAAGACTGCGAACTGTGATCTTGTGCAACGCTTGAGAGGATTGCGTGTTGCCTGCCTCCGTATTTTTTCATTCTTTTATTTGTCTTGCCTCTGTTTAGTTGCCTTTCACGTGGAATCGAGACAATGCCTTTTTAAAGGGGGAGTAATGCCACGCGCGTCGGCTAGCGACTACGTGCGTGGCCGAGTGGTTACCACGCTTGACTGTCGCGCGGAAAGTCTAGGTTTGATTGCAGTCGGTGGAATGTTCTTATATTTATTCTTTCAACATTGCGTTCTCGTGAGTTCGAGAAAATTCTCGACTGATCGAGTTCCGAATGTTCTCGTAGCCGAACGTTATAGGCCGATTATTCCAGAAGCCAACGCGCGTACATAAGGGGCTCCGCGTGGCGCCTCGCAGTCAGTCTCGCCCCAGCGCTCGATCCTGCGGTTCCGTCGACATCGACGCCCGCGACGCTCTCTTGTTATCTTCTGTCCTCTTTTAATTTGGGCACAAGTTCGCCCCATTAAACGTTTAGTTTATTTCAGTTTTTGTTGCCTCATCACTTGTCATTCGTGACAATATATACTCATTAAAAACCATTGTTCTTTTACAAGACAACCCACTGCTCTCTACTAAAATGTTACATAATCTTCGAGAGCGCTAGAGAATAACTTCTCCGACAACAGAGTTCACTTTCTTTACAGCTAAAATCACTTGTGATGAAAACACAAAACATCAGCACCAAAGATAACCGTCTTCACGTCACAAGCAGCTACACATCCTACACCGTTCGTCAGATGCAATACACAATAACCGTATGAACAAAACCTGCCTCTAACAGTACCAATTAACATTACGCACATTCACGTAGACATCGTTTGCGACTCTTACGCCAGAAGCAAGCCATGACTACGCTACGCAGCATGCCGTCAACGGGTTGGATAACCACCACCCCGAGAGGCCTGTGTCCCGCAGTACCGGCCATTGAGGCCGGCACAAGGGGACAACGTTTTGATATGCCGGATGGTGCCCCCAGCAAGTCTATTGGACGTCCTTCTTACAAGGCTCTGTCCGCAACGTCTGGCCGTGTACTAGAGGTTGCTGCGTCACTGTTCGGAGATAATCTCCAAACAAGAGTGACGAGCGTGCAACGGGGGTACACACCGAAGTGTAGTGGAGTAACCACTGTGAGTCCTGGCCCAGCACAAGCTCGAAAGTTGCGATCAACACATTCAAGTTCTCCCCCGGACAAGCCACAACACCGCATGACTGAAAAGTCTTCTTGCGACTGTCAAGGGCGGCGAGGATCGAGCAAAGGAGGTACACATCGCGACACTGTTAGCGCGAACACGACATCGGCGCATTTTCGCATCTTACTTCAATATAGTACTAGCGAGCACGAAATTTTATCGCTTACATTATACAACTAAATGAGCTCTTTCCGTTGCAATAATAACTTGAATTACATCCCTTTGTTTCAAAGAAAACTGCAAAAACCGGCGATCGCATGTTCGCGCTAACAGTGTCGCGCTCTGGACATCATCTACGCGTCTCGGAACTCTTCTATTCGCAATCCAACCAACGAGCCTTTGGATGAACGCCGCAGGGTAGGCACAAAGCCCGCCCCACACCAAGTCAAAACACCGTGAAGTGGCCACATTGGCCCCTTCATTTATTTACACGCCTGGACGGAGTAGCAGCTGGTCCGGGAGCTTTGCCGTTGATCAAAGGAGCCGGCTGGTATCGATGTTCCCTCTCGGGCTAGCCGGCCTCGAGTGCTGAGTGCCCACGCGGAGCGCTCTGCTAACGTGGCTCTTTTCACGAGCCACATTGTTATTGTCGTGGCCGCTTAGCCGCTATAAGTCTCCCCCCCCCCTAGTGGAGCAGAGGTTTGTTTGCTCCACGTAACTGTTTTGTGGGGTAAGGGTGTCGAAGCAGATGAGTGTGTGACGATTGCAGTGTCACAGATGGCTCCTTCCATGAATGCAGGCTTCACCCGGTCGATGGTAATAACGTCCCTTTGTTCATTGATAAGGATGGTCAAAGTCTTCTGATTTCTTGAGATGACTTGAAATGGACCATCGTAGGGTGGTGTTAATGAAGGACGAACGGCGTCATGTCGGACGAAGACATGCGTACATTTGTCCAGTTCGGTCGGTATGAACACTTGCTGTGGAGTTTGACGTCGAGGCAGTGTCGGGCGTAATGATGTGAAAATGTCTCGAAGGTCTTGAACATAGCTAGGGAGGTCCGGTGGTGGAGTGGGCAGATGAGTAAAAAATTCGCCCTGAAGTCGGAGCGTTGTGCCGTATACAAGTTCTGCGGCCGTGCATCCGACGTCTTCCTTAAAAGTGGATCGGATGCCTAGGAGCACAAAGGGTAGATGGTTGACCCAGTTGCTCCTGTCGTCTCTAGCGATGAGTGAGGCCTTCAAGTGCCGATGTAGTCTCTCGACCATGCCATTGGCAGACGGATGGTAGGCGGTCGTGTGTATATGGCCCGCTCCGAGCATTTTGGCAAGTGATACGAATAATCTGCTTTGGAACTGCCTGCCACGATCTGTGGTGATGATGGATGGGCAGCCGTAGCGTGCAACCCAGCTGGTGACGAATGCTTGTGCGACGGTTTCTGCGGTGATGTCTGGTATTGGTGTGGCTTCTGGCCATCTAGTAAAACGATCCACGCATGTGAGTATATATCGGAACCCCTGGGATGGCGGGAGGGGCCCGACAATGTCTACATGCACGTGGTCGAAGCGGGCGTCTGGTGGTCGGAAAGGATGCAGCGGGCTCTTGGTATGTCGCTGCACCTTGGCTCGTTGACAAGGAGCACAGGTCCGCGTCCAGAGGGTAATGTCCTTGTTCATTTGGGGCCACACATATCGTGAGGAAATGAGCCGACGGGTTGCTCGAGTACCGGGATGGCTGATGTCATGGAGCGAGTGAAAGATGGCGCGCCAAAAATCGAGGGGAATGTATGGCCGTGGTGTCCCCGTTGAGGTGTCGCATATTACGTCACAGTTTGAGAGCGGCAGCGGAACTAGTCTAAGTCGTAACGATGTAGAAGATGCTTCCATTGTCTGCAATTCGGCGTCATCTTGTTGAGCCTTCGCCAGTCTGGAGAAATACAAGTCAGGGGGCGCAGTGAGTGTCTCGATACGCGAAAGAGCATCGGCCGCTTCATTATTCGCTCCAGGCACGTGACGCAGATTGGTTGTACACTCGGAGATGTATGCGAGATGACGAATTTCGCGGTCCAAGTACGAGGTCCGATTAGCATCAAAAGCGAAGGCGAGGGGTTTGTGATCGGTCAGGACGTGAAAAGTCCGGCCTTTCAGGAAGTGCCGGTAGTGTTTGACCGCTGCGTAGATGGCAAAAAGCTCCCGACCGAACGTGCTATAGCGCGTCTCTGATGGCTTCAACGTCTGAGAGAAGAAACCGAGTGGAAACCAACCCGTCTGGTCGTACTGTTGAAGTACAGCTCCAACTGCGACATCGGAGGCGTCAACCATGAGCCTAGTCGGCGCATGGGGTCGCGGATAAGCAAGGAGTGTTGTTTCCACGAGGGCTTGCTTCGCTCTTGCGAATGCATTTAGTGCACTTGAGGTCCAGTCGATCGGTGCCGTAGGGCTTCTAGGTGATTGCAGCAGGTCTGTGAGTGGCTTGAGAATTTGGGCGCAGTTGTTGATGTATCTCCGGTGGAAATTTACAAGACCCGAAAATTCTCGTAGCTTGCGAATTGAAGTTGGTTCGGGAAAATCCTTAATGATCTGGACTTTAGACGGCAACGTATGAATACCTTGAGGCGTTACTCTATGTCCAGGACCTCTAAATCGGATGTTTCAAAAACACACTTCGTTGCGTTGACGACAAGGCCGTATCTGCGCAGCTGCTCGAAAAGGAAGCGAAGGTATTGTTTATGTTTTTCGGGTGACTTTCTAGCGATGAGCAGGTCGTCGACGAACGCAAACACAAAGGGAAGCCCGCGTGTCACCTCGTGTATGAGTCGTTGGAATGTCTGTGCTGAGTTAATTAGTCCGAAGGGCATTCTAACGTATTCGAATAACCCAAATGGCGTGGTTATTGCTGTCTAGGGGATGTCGGATGCCTCGATCGGTATATGATGATAAGCTTTGACTAAATCGACCTTACTGAATAGATGTTCCGGCGAGTTTTTCCGCGAAGTTGTGAAAGTGGGGCAAAGAATAGCGGTCCGGCAACGTGCTTGCATTCAGGGCACGGTAGTCCCCGCACGGTCTCCAGTCCCGTGGCTCATTTTTGGGCACCATGTGCAGAGGCGATGCCCAGCAGCTGTTTGAAGGCCGGATAATGCCATGTTAGAGCATGTGCTCGAATTCTCGCTGAGCTGTTTTGAGCCGTTTACCGGAGAGGCAGCGAGGTCGTGCCTAGACAGCCGGACCAGAGGTAACGGTGGTATGAGTCACTCTGTGCTTTACCGGTGGCGCCATATTTGAGGGTCTCGTGACTTCGGGAAACTCGTTTAAGATAGCTGCATGTCCCGTTGATGGTGTGATGTGAGGTATGCCAATGGATGAGGTCGTTGCAAATGTTCCATGCACAGTCAGGTGCGTCGTACCGTCGAAAAGACGACGGTGGCGCATGCTCACGTTCAGGTTGAAGTAAGCCAAGAAGTCCGATCCTAAGATGGGACACTTAACTTCAGCGATACTAAAGATCCACCTGAAGGTGCGGCGCAGTCCCAAGTCGAGGGTCACGGATCGCAAACCATAAGTTGCTATGGGAGTTCCATTTGCTGCGAATAAGCGTACGCCACAGTTCAGGTTTTCTCTATCTGCTGTTGTGGGTGGGATGACGGAGAACTCTGCGCCGGTGTCGACAAGAAGTCGATTACCTGTGAACTGATCAGCAACGAAGAAAAGACGGCTTGCTGGTCGGCCGGCGTCACCTACCGCCTCTAGTGACCGGCCGGGGTGTTTTCCTGCCAGGCACAGCGACGGTGGCATTTGACTGCGTGGTGTCCGTATTTCCGGTGGTACCAGCCGGTACCTTGACCTCGTGGCGGCGATGGCGTTCGTGCCCGAGATGAATTCCGATGGTTGGGAGGATTGCGGCCCGAAGGACGGCGTGCGTCGCCGGAAGGTGCTTGCAGGGCGGCAACGGACGCCGTCAGTTGGTCAATTTTCAACTGGAGATCCTGCAAAGCAGTTGACGAGGGAGGGGGCTCTACCAGCGTGGAGATGGTCGGTGCCGCGTACTCAGCTACACGATCAGCCATCTCCGCAAGACGGTCCAAGGGCATGTCGGTAGCTGAGGCAAGAACCATCCGGATGCCCTGGGGTAAGCGTTGAAAGAAGAGTTCGCGCAAGATGGGGTTATCCACGTGGGGGACCTGTTCACCCAGCAGTTGGCGCATTCGGTGCTGCAATTGTGACGGGCGCTGGTCTCCGAGCTCCTCTGTAGTGAGAAGGCGTTGCAGGCTGCTGATTGTCGACTCGGTTTTTCTCCGCAGAATGGTGGCCTTCCGATGATCGTAGGCATCTGCCGGTGGTGTTGCCGCTAGCACGTCGTCGAGCTCGTCAGCTATCTCTGGTGGCAAGGCGGATGCTATGTAATAGTATCTGGACAGTTGCGCGGATTTATCCTCTTCAGGTGAAATTGAGGTTCGACCTGCGCGAACCATGCCCTAGGATTCTTTGCCCAAAACGATGGAAGCCGAACCTGGAGTGTTGATACTGCCGTCTCACCTTCGGGGGGGGGGGGGGGGGGCTTTGCTCTATATTTTGAATGGCGGTCCAGGACAAAAAGTGGACGTTCGAATGTGGCAGAGGGCTATCGCTCAGCCGATGCGTTGACGGATGGCTCGGCAATGAAGTCCACCTTCGGTGTCCGTCTCCGGGTCACCACTTGAAGTGGCCACATTGACCCCTTCATTTATTTACACGCCTGGAAGGAGTAGTAGCTGGTCCGGGAGCTTTGCCGTTGATCAAAGAAGCCGGCTGGTATCGATGTTCCCTCTCGGGCTAGCCGGCCTCGACGGCTGAGTGCCCATGCGGCGCGCGCTGCTAACGTGGATTTTTTCACGAGCCACATTGTTATTGTCGTCGCCGCTTAGCCGATATAATCGCATAACTCAAAAGTCTTCTTGCGACTGGAAATACTGGCCAGGTTCGAACAATGTAAGCACCCCGCACGCGCCTTTTATCTTCCGCGCGACACCAAAGTGCCATATAATATAACCGGTGGATCTTGGAAATGTACAACTTAATAAACTATATCTGTTTTGCACAAATCGTCTCCGCAGCGTCGAAGTGTTTACCACATTTACCACTGGATTCCAACACCCGCTATACATTCATGCAGAGGCTGCAGTTGTTACAGCGACGGACTAACCTAACGCACAACAGTTATAGGCCGCCGATGGCCATGCCGCTTCCAAACTATAGGCTCCCTGACACCCGCCGACGTTAACCGTACATTTTCCCGGGCCTCCCGCGCATCTGTACATGATAAAACAATTAACAACTCGTCCCATTATCACAAGACCGCCACCTGCCCCATGAAGCTTTTCGCTACACGAGAACGGCTCCTTCCCCACCTAACCGTCTTCCCCCCCTAACTCTAACCCGTTATCCTTCCGCACGCCTTCACATCCCGACGCGTACACGAACGCGGCGGAGAACCGGCACCATGCCCCGCGGCAACCCAGGGCACGTACTTTACCGCCTCCTCTCCGGGCATGGGGACAACAACTCGGGAGTAGTCTCCGCCCGAAGCGCAAACTCCCATACGGCGGTGTGAGGGTCCGGCAAAAACTGCACCCAATTAAGCGGGAGCAACCTTACGACTCTACAGCCAGGGACGAACAGAACATGACAATCGCGTCGACCTGGACCCCATGGAGCATTACACACGGCCACTGATAAGGCAGGCACGGAAACTCGGTGGCTCTCAAAATTGCGATGCTTTCACACCAGGCATCGCGTATCCGGCAAAACTTGGGGGATTACTCCCAAGGTGCCATCTCTGGCCGCAAAGTACTGCATCAGTGCGGTCAGAACCACAAGAGCGTATATTGTACCCATACGCTGTCGACGCACGGAACACTAAACCGCGCCGACAGCTCAAACAAGGCCAGCTGAGAGCGCGCGTGCAGCAAAACAAGAACGCTAGGCTCCCCTCGGACAAAATGCAGCTCGCGAATAATTTCTCAATGCAGTTCGTGCAACCGCCGCCTGTAATGGAAGTATAATTGACATACTCGCACAGCGAACCCTCTCTGACGCGAGCCATCGAAAACAGTCAATCGAAGACAATGCAACGATACGCGAACAAAGGCGGCTGCGCGCGTCACATCGCCTAATGAATGAGCTGACATCTCACCCATCGGACGTGGACGGCCGAAGGCGTAGTTTGGGGCGACAGAACACCCGACACTGCAGGCCTCAAAGGGGGCGGGAATATACACGCACACTGAACACTTGCGTGGCATCAAGAGGCTGAAGGATAAACCTACCACCATTTGACGGCGCAGCTAAACAGTGGCTTAAGGCGCTCCTCCCCACAGGGGATAAACTTCTGGTTGCCTGGGACAAAGGATTGTCAGCAAAGACAACGTCTAGGTCCGCGCTTCTTCATCAAGCAAAGAATCATGTTGGATCTCGTGTGGTGTTGCTACATCGAGGATCGACCCCAAAAGGAGTTCGGAAGCAGTGCCCCCATTCAACCGGAAACAGGCCAGGAATCGTAACTCTAGCCTGAATGGAAATCAGGCCCCACGTTGGGCGCCAATTATGTAGGGTTCTCGTTCGATTCCGCGGGCCCTTGTCTCCGCAAGAACGTGACACAGCAACGCATAGCTTTCGGCAGCACGGGTTTATTCCACTCACATTCCGCTGGGGGATTTTGGGATCGGGAGAGGTGATCGAGGAAGCTTGGACGGGGTGCGCCGCCACTGCTTGTTGCATGCTGATCGTCCCTGCGGTGCTAGTCCACACCGCATCCTGTGGACGTCACCGTCGAGGGTCGAATCCGGGGTCTACGTCCGGACCATGTCACCGGGCCGTCGCCCGAGCCGCCGTCGCGGTCGCCACCACCGCGAACGTCCGTCGTGGCACGTTTCCCGCGCAAGAGTCCCCACTTCCCATCTCCCGTCGTCCGTCGTCCTACCTTGCCGCGCACCAGACAGGTGGGAGCCTCTTGTCTCCCATCGTGGGCGGTAGCTCACTGGAGCTCCCTGTCTGTCTCTGCCGCAGCACGTGCAGGGCCTCGGGCACCGACGCTGTCCGGGAGGGGGGTCCTAGGACGTCCACCGCCGACACCGCCAATGTCTTTAAGATGGGTCCTGAGGGAGGAGGCACTCGGGCACCAAATTTCAAAGGCGCCGCCTTCGCCATGGTGGCGACCGAAAACAAGTCCTCCGGCGCCGGCATCCGGTTGTCGACCAGAGGGGGGCTGACGAGACCCCACAACTTCCACCACGACAACTCTTGTGGAAGTGCTCCCTCTTTGTCCTTTTCTGATAAAGAATTCTACTATATAAAGAGCCAATGACGCTCGTATTTGAGGGGGGGGGGGTTAGACCATAACTTTGCGTTGTCTCAAGTTTGCCTGATTTTATATTTTTTAAAGTATGTCATCGAAACAAACCATTCAGTTGAAAGTTACGCCGCATCCTGTCCAGTTCTCCCTTCGTTTTAGTCCGTCTTTTTTTAGCCTATTATAACATGACATAAACCAGCATCAAACAAGTCCGTGGGACTCTCAAGTCGTGTTGGTTAAGAAGAAGGATGGAACGCTTAGGTCCTGCGTCAACTACAGGCAAATTAACGTGGTGACAAAGAAAGACATCTATCCACTCCCCCGCTTCGACGACACGATAGAACGGCTGAGCCAATCTCGATACTTTTCATCGATGGACCTTACGATTGTATACTGGCAGATTGAAGCCAACGGGCATAAACGAGGATGGACTGCACGAGTTCAAGGAGATGCCCTTCGGACTATGAACGGCGCCTGCAACTTTCCAGCGCGTCATGGACACCGTACTGGAAAGACTGAAATGGCAGAGCTGTCTCGTCCACCTTGACGACGTCGTTGTGTTTTCAAGCGATTTCGGCAAGCACTTGCGACGACTCCAAGCTGTTTCCCAAGTCATACAGACCGCCGGACTCACACTCACGCCATCAAAGTGTCGGTTCAACTATGACGAACTGAAGTGCCTAGGCACTTCAGCTCGTCGTAGAAGTATAGATTCTATGACGTCAAAGAAATATAGCTTCTACAGGTGTGACAGGGGAACTCGGACTGGGGGTGGCGTTTTGATAGGGGTTAGTGACGAGTTAGTTTCTTTTGATGTGTCGCTTGTTTCCCCTTTAGAATTAATTTCAGTGTGCATTCGTCTGAATTATTAGGATGTAATTTTTGTTTGCGCCTGTTATCGCCTCCCTAGTTCACCTTCTGGTTTTTCTTCTGATTTCCACGATGCTTTAAATACATTACATGTAAGGTTCCCGTCATCACCCATTTTCGTCATCGGTGATTTTAATTTTCCCGGCGTCATTTGGAACGTGCCCCTTTCCGTAGCAAGCTTCGGCTCTTCAGTATGCAATTCTTTTCTTTCTACATGCTCTGATTTTAAGTTAACGCAACTCGTTAAATGTCGAACCCGTACAACTGGGACAAGTGCCGCTGTCCTTGACCTAGTATTCAGTAGACACCCAGACCTCGTTCAGTCACTTTCAGTTTTACCAGGTGTGAACGACCACTCTGTTATTCACTTCAATATTCCTAACACCTCACCTCGCAAATGTGCTACTACAAAAGTAATTAGGGACTATACCAGAGCTGACTACACCATAATAAATAGTGACCTAGAGGTATTTGTGTCTGATTTTCTTTTGAAATTTTCTGAGCGAACGCTAGACGAAAATTGGCTTGTGTTTAAATTGAAAGAAACTGAGCTGACTAATCGTTACATACCCTTTCGTAAAATTAGAAACTCGCAGTCGCCTTGGTTTACGCCATCAATGAAACGGTTACTAAACAAGAAAAAGCGTCTTTTCCGACGGCCCAAGCTATCTATGATCCCAGATAGATGAACACCTTATCATCGTGCAGAAGATTAGTACGCGTGTGCTCTGTCTCTCGCCAAAATTATGTTTTCTTATCACACCCTCCCATCGCTACTGGAAACCAATCTACGCACGTTTTGGCACGTGGTGAACGGAAATCAAAAGAAACAGATTGAGCTTACCACTGACAGCGAACTGGTGTTCCTAGGGAGAGTTGCTGTGTTGTTTTAAACTCTGTATTCTCATTGTCCTTTGTTAACATTATACCGGCTGTGCTTCCCAATATTCCGGCTCATGATTTCTTTCCGATGGATCCAATAAATATATTGACTGGGCCGGTATATGCAAATTAATCCAAAATATGGAGCTTGCCTCTTCTCCAGGTGATGACGGCGTTTATGCCAAATTCTTGAAGAACACCGATGTAAATTCTTCTATAATATTATCAATGATTTTTGCACAGTCATTGAAATCTTGTGCGCTCCCGAAAGACTGGAAGGTGGGGAAGGTGGTTCTTCTGCACAAGTCAAATAACACCCATTGTCCCAATAATTATATAGGCCCATTTCACTAACAATCAAACCGTGCAAACTCATGGAGCATGTCATTTACCGTCACATTGTGTCCTTCCTTGAAACTAATTATTTTTTCAGCATTCATCAACACGGCGTTAGGAACAATTACTCGTGTGAGACCCAACTACTTGCCTTTACTAACGACTTGTTCTCTGCTATGGATTGTTTGATCACAGTTGACTGCACTTTCATCGAATTTTCTAAGGCATTTGACACAGTCTCTCATAGTCTGCTCCTCTGTAAACTAAGTAAGATTAACTTTTACCCTATTATTTTAAAATGGATAGAATGCTTTTTGTCTAATCGCACGCAATTTGTAACTGCCAACGATCATAACTCCCCTCACTGTCCCGTAACGTCCGGTGTCCCGCAGGGGTCAGTGCTTGGACCCTTGCTTTTTCTTGTTTATATTAACGAGCTGCCTAACTGCATTTCTTAATCTATAAAACGTTTTGCTGACGATTGTGTTATTTATCGCCAAATTCTGGATCCTGGTGATCGTTCCACCCTTCAGTCTGACCTAGATAATATTTCACCTCGGTGTGACACCTGGCTAATGAAACTTAACGCTACCAAATGCAAGTCGATGCAAAGTCACGTGGACCACATCACAAATAACGCTAATCGTTCACTCGGTTATCTATGGCGTAACTTTTCTTTAGCCCCAACTAACCTAAAACTTCTGCTCTATGAATTTTTAGTCCGATCAAAGCTAGAATACGCATCATAAATCTGGGACCGTAATATTAACTCTCTTATTTTACAAATAGAAGTCATCCAGAACCGTTCGTCGCGTTTCATTTTTTCGAGTCACTTCCGTACTGCCAGTGTTTCTTCAATGAAATCTAATCTTAACTTGCCCGATTTTTCATTGCGTCGTAAAATGTCTCGTCTTTGTCTCTTTCATAACATTTATCATTTTAACTCTTCTTTCAGTGATTCTCTCTTTCTGCTACCATCGTATATTTCCTCCCGCAGCCAGTACAAGGTTGGCGTGCCAAATAGCCGCACTAATTTACATTTCTACTCCTTCATTCCAAAAACTTGCGTCGACTGGAACCACCTGCCCGCCCCCATCGCCATGATCCCCGACACCGTCCGCTTCAAATCTGCCATCTGCAAGCATTTTTTGTAACCCTGCTGTTGTGTTTATGTTGACGTTTATTATTTTTTGTTGTGTTTATTTCGCCCACTCCACTGTGTAATGCTTCGGCCTTGAGAGTAAATAAATGAAATGAAATGAAATAGGGTTATCTACAAAGGTGTTAACCAAAAGGCAGAAAACCCTCGCGCCGTCGCGGCATTTCCTGTGCCTACAGACAACAAAAAACTAGGAAGATCCCGTGACCTCTCTGCCTAGTATCGGCGCTTTTTTCGTGATTTACCAAGAATTTTCGCACCACTCACAATCCTCACAAAGGACGCCATAAGGTTCAAATGGGCCGAGGAGCAGCAGTAGGTATTCAACGAGACGAAGCGAAGACTTTAGACTCCTCCTCTTCTTGGACACTTCGATCATAATGCGGAAACCAAGATTCACACGAACATTGGTAACGCAGGACTTGTCGCGGCACTGTTTATTGTGCAAGAAGGCGCCGGGAGAGTCATCACCTACGCAAGTCGGACACTGTCCAAGGCAGAGATAAATTACTCGACGACTGAAAAACAACGTCTTCCTGTTTCCTCGGCAATCCCGAAGTTTCGGCTGTACTTGCACGGGAGACCGTTACGCGTAGTCACGTACAACTACTCGCTCTGCTGGCTTTCGAACTTCAAGGGCCCTTCAAGACGCCTCGCTTGAGGTAGTCTCCGACCACAGGAGCTCAACATAACAATAGTCTACGAGTTAGGCCGCACGCACAGCGACACCGACTGCCTGTCCAGAGCCTCTTTGAGCCACCATCCGGCAGCAGGGACGACGGACGACGACTAGTGTTTTCTAGGTGCAGTGAACACCGACGACATAGCACGACGTCAACGAGACAATCCTTAGCTGCGCGCGCTGACCGAGCACCTCGAGGGACGAGGGGGTAATATCTCCCGTGTCTTCTAGCGAGCCTTGCCAACCTTCGTCACTCGACAAGGTGTGCTTTACAAGGGGAACTTCGGAGACAACTCGCCATGGCTGCTGGTAATTCCTACTAAACTTAGGGGATTTTGAAAGCCTGCCACGACGACCCGATGTCCGGATACCTTGGTTACGAGAGTACTCCGGCACGAAATCGGTAGAGGTATTACTGGCCGAGGCTCCCGAAAAACGTTCACTTCTACACACTATCGTGCCATGAGTGCCAGCGACGCAAGAAACCCCTGGCTACGCCGGTAGTCCTCCTGCAGCTGATTGCTCCTCCGACCGCACCGTTCCAGCAGATCGGATTGTATTTGCTTGGATCACACTCTCCGACGACGCAATGCGATCGTTGGATAATCGTGGCAACAAACTACCTCACACAATGCGCCGAGACAAAAACCCTTTCCGGCGGAAACTGCTGTGTAGGTGTCCAAGATCCTCGCCGAGTGCATCGTACCTCAGCACGGTGCCCCCGAGGTCCTGATCATTGACCGGGGATTATCGTTGATAGCACAGCTGACCCAAGAAATCCTTCGGCTCACTCACACCAGCCACCGTCGCACCTCTGCATACAACCCTTAGATCAACGGGCTGATAGAGCGAGTCAACAAGACAATCGCCAAACATGATCTCCATGAACGTCAACGTAGAGCAGTAGACATTGTACAATGTTCCGCCCTACGTCAAGTTGGCCTACAACACTGCAGTTCATGAGACCAGTGGAGTTACGCCTTTCCAGCTGATACATGGCCAGAAAGTAATGACTTCACTATTGGAAAAACCAGCAAGGATATCAAGCTGGGCAAGCTGGTTTAGCTGGTTTTTAAGTTGGTTCAAGCTGGTTCGAGCTGGTCTAGGTAGTAATCAAGCTGGTTCAAGCTGGTTCAAGTTGGTTTAAGTTGGTTCGAGCTGGTTCGAGCTGGCACGGCCGCTGGGCAAGCTGGTACTTGAGCTGGATCAAGCTTGTCATGCTGGTTCGAGCTGGTTTTGAGTCTGGCCCAAGCTGGTTCAAGCTGGCCAAGCTGGTTCAAGCTGGCCAAGCTGGCCGAGCTGGTGCAAGCTGGCCAAGCTGGTCCAAGCTGGCAAAGCTGGTCCAAGCTGGCCAAGCTGGTTCAAGCTGGCCAAGCTGGTTCAAGTTGGCCAAGCTGGTTCAAGTTGGCCAAGCTGATCTTTATGGGAGCGCGCACGCCAAGGTCGGCGAGAGCTTGTCGAACTGGTATTGCCGGGAGCGCGCGCGCCAAGGTCGGCTGGGGTGGGGACGATGCCACGTCCTGTTCTTTGTCCTCTCGTTTTCGGTAGACGACCGGACGCTTCAGGCACGCTGCGAGCTTCCTTTGTGTGCGAGAAAAGAGAGAAAGAGAAAGTGGTAGGAACGGAGAATTTGGGACACGTTTGGCTATCTTTGGCAGATTTTCGAAGGGACGGCTGTGTGCGCGTTGTTTGGCGACTACTTGAACGGCGGTGCAAGCGAAGCGGGATTTAAGGAGACAGCGAGCGGCAGTCCGTTCAGCGTGGGAAGAAGTCAGATGCCCCGACTGAGGCGTCGTTTTGAGTCTTCAAACATCTCTGTGCTCGTGAATAACGGTGGTGCCGAGGAGTATTGCCAATGCCATCCAAGCCACACGGATTTCCTCGCCTCTGCCGACTACGCAAGAGGAATCTTCGCTCCCATTACGGGCGGGACCCAGGTTCGCTTCTCGCATCCGTGTAGTATTTTTATTGTTATTGCCTGATTTTGGCGTGTGTCTAGTATTTTTCGTGTTGAGAAATAAACAAGCTAGTTTTAATAGCATTGTTTGTTTTTTCACCGAGAACCACTGTGTGTGCGCCGGTTAGTACTGTGCCAGCGCAGTGGATGTGTAGCATCTGAGCTCATGTGAGCAGACCGCGAATTTGAAAATAATAAATTAGATGCCGAGCTGGCTTTTCTAAAGAGTTTGGCTTTTTTACCTGTGTATTTATTTCAACTGGTTAAACTGGTGGGGAAGTACACCAGAACTACCCAGCATGAGCAGTTCACCCTGCATGACCCAGCATTTGCCCAGCATTCACCCAGCACGACCCAGCATCCAACCAGGTCGACCAGCATGGCAAGCTGGGCATGCTGGAGCAATAACCCAGCATGAAGCTGGGATGTTGGGACCAGCTTGTGCTGGGCATGCTGGAGCAATAACCCAGCATGAAGCTGGGATGCTGGGACCAACTTGTGCTGGTTTTTTCAATAGGGGTATTCTCGACGGGATGCTGACCCACGAGCCAGCTACTGTTGGGACCGACGACTGTTGCTCAACGGGCCGAAGAAGTCCTTAAGTTTTCTCGACTCCGGATTCAAGACAAGCAATGTGTCGACGCCGGCCGCTACAACCTTGGTCGTTGGAGCGTTCAATTCCAGTCCGGAGACAGGGTGTGGGTGTTGTTAGAGGCGGAGTTTGAGCCGGACGTCCAGAAGCTTCCTTGCATTCAATGGCGTCTATTCCGCGATCCGAAGAACCCAAGGGTTCGGTGGAGGTGGGAGACTTGGTAACGTTACGAACGGTTTTATTACATATGTGCAATACAGTTGACAAAATCAAAGAAAACACATCGGAGCAGCGTCTCGCTCCGCCTTATAAGGGTGCGTTTTCCCCTGACTCCCCAGGCAGAGAACCACGTTAGCAGCACTACCGCCAATGAAGACGCAGCAAAAGTTAGCGCCCAGTTAGGCCACGCCTCTTTGCCTTTCCTGGGCGCACCAACACACACACACACACGTCCCTTTGACGTCACGGACGCGTCGACACTCGTTTTCGCACACTCACATGTCCAGAAAGTCGGGTGAGTTTGTCACGACGGTCCCTTTTGCTCGGCGGAAATCCTCTCATTTCCCCACCGGGGAGAAGCGTTGAGCTGTCCTCAGTTCCGCTGCGTCGAAGATCAGAAACCATATCTCGTGGGCTGGGCCGGGACGTATGTCACGCCTGATCCTCTACGATGGGGTCGTCCCCGTCTCCGAAGATGACCTTGAAGCCGGACAACAAAGCAGCTCACCCAAGGACACTTCGCCACGCCCAAGGGTGTGGCTGGAGGAGAAAATGCTATCTCCACTCCTGTGGATCACCGGACAGGTCGTTTCCGCTCACAATACGCAGATTGGCGTGCTCTTCTTGAAATCGCCAAGGCCGGGCGAACGTCACCGAAGTTCCAGTCTTAACAGTGTGGACACCCGTTCTTCGCCGCGACCTCAGCGAGAAACTGCTGAAGCAGTACCTGGACTAGGGAGCCTTCATGTGCGCTTTCCTATGGCGATGCCACCCTTTGTAATACCACTCGCCGACAAACCAGCAGCCATTTTGGTTCGCAACGATAATCCGAGGGGCTTATAACCCTCCCGGATACAAGCACCTTATCTCACAAGTTCGGAGCAGTGTTGTGGAACCCACGGAGGGAGGATTAGCATTTTTTTTCCCTCGGATGGAAGGACCGATGGGCACAGAGGCCACTTTCCGGCACACGGGGAAACAATGAGAGGAACAAAATGGCGGTGGAAGTGGGTGTGGGAAAGGGAAACAGGCATCACTCTATTCGAAGCGCACATGAAGGCACCCTACTTCGGACCGCACAAGGTACTCTAACGACTCGGAGATCTGAACTACGAGGTGATGCCCGACGGGACAAAAACATCATAAAGCCGCCCACCACGACCTGAAGTTCTCCCCGTCGTCCGCCTCAATCCGTAAGGCTCAATAAGAGTGTGAACGGTGATCCTGTGCGACGGTCAATAGGACTGTGATTTACTAGCCTCCGTATTTTACCGTTCATTGGTTTGTTTTATTTTGTTTTGATTCCTTCCACATTGCATCGTGGCGATGCTTTTTTCAGAGGGGGAGGAATGCCACACACGGCTCCGAGCACGCGCGCCCGTGGACGAGTGACTGTTTCGCTTGGCTCCCACCCAAAGGGCCCCGGTTCGATGTCTGGGAACGGATGCACATCTTTGTTATTTCTGTAAATATCACGTTCTGGTAAGAACCCTGTTGCTTGTTTGAGGTCCGAATGTTCAACGCGGCTAAACGTCTACGGCAATGCTTCTGGAAAGCCACGCGTGTACAAAAGGGGCTCCGCATGGCGAGCCGGAGTCAGTTTCTCCCCAGCACTCGATCCTTCTGTTTTGCCAACATCGACGCCTGTGACGTTTACCTTTTTTATATTTTATGTTGGGCGTATGTTCGACCCTTTAAACGTTTAGTTTCTCCAGTTATTTGCCAATTTAATATTTGTAATTCGTGACAACAGCCTTTATGCCTAATACGAGTGAACATTGGTAATACGACGCACCGCGCAAAAACAGAAGATTCTCCTTTCGCGCTAGGTTTTCATCGCGGATGCTAGAGTCATTTCTTGTTTTTTATGCGAAAACATTATATGCCCCATTACGCGAAAGTCCAGCGTCGTCGGCGGCGTGAATGAGTAATTATACCGAAAATAGCCGACGGCGCAAAGATTAAAAACACTTTAAAAATGCTGGGATAGACTGAAATGTCTCTCGGAGGAGACTGTAAACAAAGTAAATGAATGGCTTAGACAAACAATATTTGGTACATTACGGTGTGGGTGGAAATCGAACCCGGCCTTTTGAAAAAAAACAGCTTAAGCTGGTCCCAGCTTCAAGCTGGGTTTTTGCCCCGCCGTGCCCAGCTTGGCATGGTGGTCATGTGGTTGATCTGGTCATACTGGTCATGCTGGTTGATCTGGTTATACTGGTCATGGTGGTTGATCTGGTCCCAGCTTCAAGCTGGTTTATTGCCCCAGCATGCCCAGTTTGGCATGCTGGCCATGGTGGTTAAAATGGTCATGCTCGTGGACTTGCCAACCAGTTTAACCCGTTTAAATTAATACACAAATTAAACAAGCCAAGCTCTTCAGAAAAGCCAATTCGGCATCCAATTTATTATTTTCGTACTTGCGGCCGCCTCACATAAGCTCAGATGCTGTACATGTCCTCGGCGCTGACACAGTACTAGCCGACGCACAGACAGTGGTTCTCGGTGCAAAGCCAACAATGTTAATAAAACCAGATTGCTTATCTTTCTACACGAAAAATACTAGACACACCAAAAACAGGCAATAGCAAAAGAAAATACTACACAATGAGAGAACCGAACCTGGATCCCGCCAGCGATGGGGCCGAAGCGGCAACTTGCGTGGTCGGCAGAGGCGAGGAAATTCGTGTGGCTTGGATGGCATTGTCGATACTCCTCGGCACCGCCGTCATTCACGAGCACACACACGTTCGAAGACACGAAGCGACGCCTCAGTCGGGACGTCCGACCTCTTCCCGCACTGAACGGACTGCCGCTCACCGTCTCCTCAAAACCCGCTTCGCTTGCACCGTCGTTCAAGTAGTCTCCAAACAACGTGCGCACAGCCGTCCCTTAGAAAATCTTCCCAAGATAGCCAAACGCTTCGCAAATTCTCCTTTCCTATCACTCTCTCTCTCTCTCTCTCTCTCTCTGTTTTCTCGCACACAAAGGTAGCTTGCAGCGCACCTGACGCGCCCGGTCGTCTACCGAAAACGAGAGGACAAAGAACAGGACGTGGTCTCGTTCCAGCCTAAGCCGACCTTGGCGCGCGCGCTGCCAGCAATGCCAGTTCGGCAATCTCTAGGTGACCTTGGCGTGCGCGCTCCCAGCAAGACCAGCTTGACCACCACGATTATTAGTCCGACCAGATTCACCAGCTTGTCTCCCACCATGACCACCTTGTCTCCCAGCTTGACCACTATGGCTCCATGGAAAGCCAGTTTGACTAGTTACAACCAGACTGGCTCTCAGCTACACCAGATTGAATCTAAAACCAGATTCTAGTTAGACCACGCTGGTTTTTACTTAAACCAGACAGACCAGCTTAAATTCTAGCCTGCCCAGCTTAAACCACCTTGATTGTCAGTTAAACCAGTTTGACTACCACATTGACCAGATTGACCAGCTTAGTTACCTGCTTGGCCAGTTTGATTTTTATGCTTGTTTTCCAAATAGGGCGGGCCTCCGGAATCCGAGACGAGCAGGCTTCCCCGAGGCCACAGTGGTTCCACGGTTCTGGCTGACTAAAGGTGTACCTAGTGCGAGCGTAATTGCACACGTCGCGTGTTTTCGTATTCCCACACGTAAGCAGTCTTAAAAGGGCACTGACACGTCAAAATCATATTTTTTTTATTATCCGAAACGATTGAAAACGATGCCGGGACATTACCCTCAAAATTCGAAACTTGAAAATTCAGTATCTGTGAATTAAAAAAACAATTTCCAAATGCCGAATTTGAAGTTCCCGCGCGATCCGCGCCAGTGCAGTGAGTCAAACTTTGCGGTCTCCTGCGACTCGACTTTTCTTCAGACCTCCGCTCCTCCGCTCCGTTGCCACGGCGACCCCAAGCGAGGAGCAGGTGATATCACGCCGGCGCGGGAAAAAACCGGTTTCTTCCCCGACTCAGCCCCGACTCGCCGACGAGCGCCGACAAGTTTTCCGAGGGAGGGTACAAATCTAGGAAGCAACATCACACCGAACTCTGATTTCTGGTATTTCAAAAAGAGGGGCCGTAGTGCGTTCGCAATTGCGTTAAAACACATGTTTTACGATTGCCGTTATTAAATGTTTTAGAAATGTCACCTACAAAGCTTCTAAATTTCCTGATTTTTGACGTCACCGATCAAAAGAAGCGAGGAGGTGAGCGCGGGAAATTTAAACGCCAAAAATAAAAAGGCGCGCGCGCGCGGGAAAAGTTTTTTTTTCGCGATGCGGTTTTTTTTGCGTGTCTATGACTACAATTTGCATCGCTTTAGACAATAAAAAAAAATACGACCTTTGGGTTGTCAGTGCCCCTTTAAGTGTTTCTGCCGAATTTGTTGTCCTTCTAAAGCGCTGTCCAAATAGGAATCGTTTCCTACAGTCACAGATGGCGCTGTACCGGAAGTGTAGGTTCTCTTTCGATTCCGGTACGCTTTTTAACTTTTTTTTTTAAGGAGGAAAGCTTCCTTCCGCTTGCTTTCTTAGACAGATGTTTGGAGCACGCTCATCACGTAGTCACGGACAGCCACTCACACGCTCTTTTGGCAGTCGCCAAGGTCTCCGCTAATGTTGTCGCTTCTCAGCCTCTCCCAAAACACAATAAAGTGGAAGAGACGACAGCGAGGAGGCGAGGAAGAAAACCGTACAGTTTGCGCGGTTGATGCCAAGCGGGAGACGGACGCGCGCGCCGAGACCTCCAAGATATTTTTAGGGGAAATTATACATTTTTTATTGGCGTGTTGGCGTTTGATGCATTTTGTTTGTACAGCCCTTATTGTGTACGTCTACCGCAATCGAAAAATGTCTACAATATTCCCCGTAGTAAAATATTTGGCTTTGGTTTAACTTTCAACGATAAACCCGCTCAATTTCGTGGGACATTTTTTGTTCTTCAATATCCTCGTTATCTTCACCTCGATCTATTTTAAAAGTGCACAGCTCGCAGCGACCACGGAACTCCTAGATTAGCATGTTTGCGTGCGGCTAAGACGGAGTTAAAATACTTGACACAAGATATGTTAAAAAAGGACGCACATTATTGGTTATTGGTTTACTTAGTTGACTATAGTGAACTAAGTAACCGATAACCAATAATGTGCATCCTTTTTTAACATATTCTAAAATTCCCACGTGCTCGTCAAGAACATGGAAATGTGCTTCAGTTACTTAAAGCAAATATGTAATATACACAAGATGCTTTCTAGGGAACAAGTTGCACTTTGAATTATACATTCGGCAGGTGTTAAGCAATTTTTTAAATAATTAGTTATGTGTAGTGCTTTGTACAATACTGATATAATATTTGCAGAGAAGCAACTGCGCTCTAGAAGTTTATTGCAAACAACCAGCCGCTGAATTGCGTCTTCACGTTGCAATTTACATTAAGTTACGTAGAGTTGTCAGGATAATTTTTAATGCAACAAGTACTTATGCCCTGCATATAGAGGGTGCATATAGAGGCGTATACTGAGGTCAACACTCTAAAAAAAGAGTATCACGTTACACCTTTTTGTTTCATATAATGCGCCCCAAAACTTCACTTCGACGTACAGCGGACTATAGTCGAACAGACAAGCCCCAAAGTTTACGGGGGGCTTGAGAACGGTCGGATATAACTTATTGAATAGCTAAAGTACGTATCGAAGACCACAAAAAGAAAAAACTAAGGTTTTGCAGTAGGGCCAAGATAATCCTGATTTTTGTTTGTATTCAGTAACACGTACATTAAGCATTTTGATAAGTTGTACCACACGGCTATCAAGCCTCTCGTGAAAGTTAGTATCGTCAGATCGACGTCAGTGCGCCGTACGTCGAACTGAATTTTGGGGTGTAATATATGGGACAAAAGGTGTAAAAATACACCCCTTTATTTTTAGAGTGCAGACCCATTAAGGTTGGCTAAGATACAATTGCATACAAGGTGCTTAATCATAAGCGTCTTAACACCCTGAGTAAAAAGGTCGATGTTATAAATCAAGCTCCCTCTAATTCACAAAGACACCTCCATAATTTCTCAGTGCCTCTCACTAAATCAAATAGAACTCTTAAGGTGCAGCCGGGCAATAGAACGCGCTTGTTGAAACACCTGTTGAAAAACGAAACACCATTTTTCTTATAATAATAGTGCAGGAAACATTTTTTTATTCGTTGCCGTTAAACCATAAAAACATTATTTAATATAATTTTTTGTATATTTCGTCGACAACCACAGTACTTTGTATAAACAAATAACAACCAAGCGGCCTCTGCCACTACGTTTACTGTGTTCCAAAATTAATTCCAAATAAAAAATCAACAACTTTAAACACTCAGTTTGATTTTTTGCTAGTTTGGCTTTAAGCATAGAGGGGAGTAGGAAAGGCTAGAGTTACACCTAAGCACTTCTTATAAGTTGTGAATGCGAAAGCATGCACACCATTCTTCCGCTCCCTTATTTCGTCTGCAGCGTATCTGCGTCGACCGCAGAGCGCGCCCTCTCATCGCCGCCCTGACCTTGGACGTTTGGTGTTACCGGCGCGCCGACGGACACGCAGCGCCATGGGGTGGCGGTCGCTGAAACTGACGCGCAGCACCAATGGGAGCCTCGTCGACGCGCGCCAGCCAATGGGAACGAAGCCGAAATCCTTCAGCTTTACTCCGCTTCTTTGGGATCGGGGAAACCAGGTGCCGTTTGGCTAGGCTCTTTTCGCGTGGTTTCATAGCTGGGAGCTGGCTTGAGTTGGAAAAAGGATTTAAGGTGCCGTTTGGCGCCGCTTCAAAGCTGATGACGTCGGCTCGCTCCATGGAACAGTTAATGCTTTCGCATTAAAATATAAATGATGTTTATTCACGCTTCAGTATAGCTCTCCAAGACCTCTGCTACGTTTTATGTGTTAATTCGTTTGCTCAACTTATCCACGGATCACAACCGCATTAGTAAAACTCACCGGATATTGGACCACGAATCCTCTAAAAAGTTTACCGGTGCACTGCAGCAGCAGCTTACTTTGCATCATGGTGGTCTGTAAATATATAACCAGAAACACTTTTAAAACAATAATGTAATATTCATAAGGACAAATTAAGAAAATATTAATGCTGTTAATTTTAGTTACAGGCCTGCATTCGCAAGCTTCACACAACTGCTAAGGCTCTCATATGAACTTGGAAATACCAAGTCAACCTTCGAATGAGTGAAATTTTTTATTACTCAAGATGTTTAGATACATCAGAAGTAAGAAAGCCAAACCTAAGAAATAATTACAGGCATAATTATGATAGCAAGATATATCCGTTACATGCACAGCCTACGGAATCACTAGCATTCACAAACCGTTATGCTTGCGATTGTTAGCCATCTAAAACTATATATACAAGGTAAAAATATATTAGCTTTTAATAGACACAACACCAAATCCAGTGTAATTATTAACGCAAATGTAACACGCTTGCAGTGTAGTATTACACGGAGCGTTGGAAGTGACTTAAGAATTAATACAGCAAAAATATCGGAATAAAAGGTTGTTCCGCTGTATGAAATGCTCGACCAATGAAGAAAATAAAAATATTGATTGGGTAATATTATGCGAAGCGCTTTAAACTTATTTCAGTAGTGATTTATTTTGACAATATTATTTCTGACTTCACGTGTTTTTTTTTTAGATAAACATGTTACTTTCGCAGCTTGACGAGGCTCTCGCATCCCCTACAGTTCATGAGACAACAGGAAATTGTGAAAATAAATCTACGAAATGCAAATTATTGAATATGCTCTATATTAGATATGTATTAAACAACACTAAAGGCAACTTATAAGGACGCTATAATTGTTTTACGTTTTACTGCAATACCCAAATTTTAGAGCGCAGCTCTTAGGCGCCCGTTTCCGGCTTGAGCGGCGTCGGCGTCGCAGTCACCGTCGTTTTAACCGCGCGGTGCATTATAGGACGCGTGAGGTCACTGATGACGTCATCAGTGACGTCACTTATGACGTCATCGGCATCGTCATCGTCACTGTGACGACGTCATCAGCATCCGCATCGTTATCGTCACTGATGACGTCCTCAGTGACTTCACTGATGACGTCATCGGCATCTCCATCGGCATCGTCACTGATGACGTCACTGATAACGTCATCGGCATCGTCATTGTCACGTGACCCCCCCTCGAGGTCACGTGACCCCCAGGTAACGTGACCCCCGAGGTCACGTACCCCCCCCCCCCCCCCCCCAGTAGCCTTCCCTCCTCCTCCACAAGAGCTGCGCTCTAATTCGGCGTTACAGGGAGTTGTAAACGGCTTTCACTTTTTTATATAAAATGGTATCACTAGCTACCAGGAACCCTCTGGTATTCTTAAAATCGAAAGAATAAAACACGGAGCGCAAGCACAGGACAACCACGTTTTTCATCCGGAGTGTCACTTTCCGGCTTCCTTGAGCTTCTGCAACTCAACCTTAAATTTACAATGATCGGGCACGAAGGAAAAATCTGGATTCAGAAATCCGGGGTGTGTATAGGATCTTGCCTTGCGCACAAATTAAGTGAAATCTACCTCTCTTACCTAGAAATTCAAAAAGGAAGATCTATCCTCGGAAGGGCTACAATTTCTAGACCTGCGATTGAAAAAAAAAAAAAAAAACAATGAAGGGGTTTGCTGGGCGTTCAGGCAGCGTTCAGAAAAGCTAGTGTTCCCTTTTGAGAGTGCTCATTCAAAGTTTGTTAAAAAAAGTATCATCATGATGTTGATCACATCAGCCAAAACGAAACCCTGTCAGCATTCGGCAACAGACATCATAAAAAGCCAAACTCTACGACTCCTGAGTTCCGGATATCCGGTGGAACGCCTTGTGTCCGTTTTCCACCAGCTTATTAATCCAAAAAAGACTGCAAAAGTGCCTTTCAGTGGAAGGATAGCCAGCATACCATACATTCATAATGCTCCATAATATTTGATTCATTGCTTCACGCTATGACACGAACGTTGTCTTTTCTAGTATATTCAAATTGGCAAGCATGTGCAACATGATCAACTGAAAAGAAGCCAAACCATCTTGCGAAAAAAGCACGCCGTGCTTTCCCGGGCTTGCTGCACAGAAAAAGCTTACTCCATTCCCCTCAAATGCGGAGCTGAGTACATAGGACAAACTGGCCGATGTATAAATGACCGCTTACGTGAGCACAAAAATGAAGCTACCTCAAGAAGTGATAACCCCATTCATCCGATCGCGGTTAACGCGAACGAATGCATTGGATTCGCGCCTGACTTCGCGGGAACCAAGACAAGGGGGGCACACCGAAATCGCTACGGACGTGAGATCATCGAATCCTTCCTCACCCAGAACGCAGAAAACAACGTTTCATCGGCCTCGGTAGCCTTGTCAAGACGGAAAATAGAGTTCATCAGGCCTGAACTTGGGAAATTATCGCATATCCCGGAAAAAAACCACACGGTAACTGCAGTTCTGCTCGTGCCTCGTGGTTCTTCCTCTCCATTTCCATCCCCCAGTTTCCTTTCCCCCTTATCACCCTATCTTAGTTGGGATCTCGTTCAGGGTGCAATTTTCCTGCCCAAAATAAACTTTGTCGCTAAATGAAAGTACGTGGTTGTCCTGTGCTTGTTCTCCTGGATTTTAAGTATTCATGTTCAACTCGCTCACTTTTACCAGTCTGTGTTCTTTTCTTTTGAAAATGGGAGACGCACATTGAAAAATAATGGGGACTCCAATTTTATTTTACAGAAAAAAACTTGATAATTGAATTGCTCCTTTTCATGGGTGCTCTTTTTGGGTGTTTTTCGGGTGTTTGTCATGGGGGTTCCATCTGAGTAAGACTGTTTGGGCTTCGGTGCATCTTCTCCTGGTATATCAGTGGGAGCCATTTACAGTAATATATTTTGGTAGCCTTTTGTATAGTGTATTTTTACAAGAATAGGTCTGAGCGTATCTCGCGGGTTCCACTCAAAATTATCAAGCACCAATAAGTTTGCTTACAGGCATACGTTTATTGCACAATAAACGAGTACATACATTACCCAGGCCCGCTTACGCACGTGTGCGCATGTATCCCTTTCGGGAGGATCGGAAATTAGTTGTAGCTAATCTTGATTGCTGGACATCACGCTAAACGGCAGTTGGCATTCTTGAAAATGTTAAAGAATTATAGAAAATGTTTAACCAAGTTTGGAGTAGTTTATAGAATATTTCTATATGTACCCTGTCATCTTATTGATAATTTAAATCAGAACTTGTGTATATGCGCGAAGCAGTTAACCTCTTCATTAAACCATGTGACTAAGAATGTTTGCATTTTGACCTGCTTTCAAGACATTCCATGAAAGTTTATACGTATCGAAGACTAATATGTGTTGTTAATTGGACGAAATAATATGTATAGGGTATTTTATAATTAAGCTGTTGTTTGCGCTCTAAGCTGTGAGACAGTTCGTATCCTGGACGCAAAAATGGCGTTTGAATGGGTATGGTCTTACTAAGGAGTACACTTTTTTAGTTACGCCAGTCGCTCAGACTCCAAGTAACAAATGTTCCTGGATTGTTTCATTTTCTTTAACTTTAAACATTTGTAGGTCTGCAATTTCCGGTGGTTGTACCATGTCGAAAATTTATACCCATGAGCGGAGACCTTTTCCCTGCGAGTGAGAATGCACCGAACTGAGAATCTCCAGCGTCTGTACACCCGACGTTTAGGAAGACGGTTAGGAAAACTTTAAACCGACGCATCTATGACCCTGTCACCACAAGGGGGTGAAAAAACGCAAAAGTATAGCGGTATGGTGTTTTTTCGTTTTTGTTTATTTTAGTCATGACCTTAGCTACCCACGCACAATTGGTTAACACAGAGACATTTCTTGTCGCCGCCCACAATTTCAGAATACTTCCTAGATACAAAATGTTTAAAATTTATTTACTTGAATGTTTGCGAAGATATAATATTTAAATTAATTTCGATGTGACCGTCTTAAGAGTGGTAACATTGATGGTGATTGCTAGATGGATAACTGTCAATGTGCAGGTAACTTTCGGTAGGTTGCCGAAAGCACTGCAACTTACGTTTCCGGCGTCAGAAGCGTAGGAGTGGCAGAGTCTCAACATCGCACAAACTCGGCGGAACTCCTGTAATAAACAGGGTTGCGGGGACTCCTTTGCGCAAATTCATGACACAGCCACACATTTAAACACATTTTCGCAATGCGGAGGCTCTACTCTTCCCGGCATGTTATTTGTCATCTTGAAATTTTATATAGATCTGGAGGAAACGGCAAATGACCAACAAACAATCGAATTTTTTTCACCCTTTCAATCGGGTGATATCTCATTTTTTATATCTTTTAAGTCAAGCATGCAATTTAGAAACAGTATATTTTGCGTTTTTTGTTTTGCTTGCGTGAGCTTTTCCAATATTTACTTGACACCTTCAAACTTCTTGTACCTCGTTGGAAACAAGCTTTACTACCTCCTGTGACATCTGACGTCAGGATTATAGTACTGCCGAACAACCCTCTCAGTCGCCCAGACAAAATTAAAAATTCCGGGTGTCCTAAATAGCGGCCAGGCTCTTTAAATCGACCACAAAAATAGGTTTCTTAACCTATCGTGCTACGATTTCGTGCAGCGTTGCCCACGGATGGTGCATAGTTTTTGTAAAATTGTCAAAGAGCGAACTTGCCTGAGGAAACTGTAAAAAAAGAAAAAGGCTTAACTCCTATTGAAATGCAGCGAAGCCACCGGTCTTCAAACAATAGGGCTCTCTATTCTTTTAAGACAGGTGGCTTCGCTGCATTTCCATAGGAGTTAAGCCTTTTTGCTTTTTGTTGTTTCCTCAGGGAAGTTCGCTCTTTGAAAATTTTACAAAAAAAACAAAACAAAAAACAATGCACCATCTGTGGGCGACGCTGCACAAACTTGTAGCACGATAGGTTCAGAAACCGAATATTGCTGTCGATTTAAAGAGCCTGGCTGCTATTTAGGACGCCCGGTACAATAACTTCCTTAAACAAATTTATTGTGACTTTTGCATTTCGAGTTACTAGATCTGTCTCCCAATGTGATTAAGAGATTTTGAGGCACATCAGTGACCATTAACATTTCAGTGGAGATCTCCTTTAACGGAGGAAGGAACATGATTTGTATAGCAAGCAAAGGAATCTTAACCATGAAGACATATTCGTCCAGGGCTAAAGATATACATTCGCCATCATACCTTGCCGTACGCGGGCTCTATTGTGAAGTTACCGCCCTAAAAGTTGAGAAGACCACGCCCCTTTCGCTCACCCATAAACTATGGCGAAAACGAGCGCCAAGACGAACTATCCACTCCAAAGGCTGGTTCTCAGATTTGAATTTGAGTATGATCGAGTGAGCCGAAACCTTTCGTAACCGCTTAACGGCGAGCGAACACACTGGCGCCATCTAATGGATAGCCCTGGAACACGTCTGATCTACGTATATTCCTTAAATTTTACGCATCGTTCTTTTACCATGGGTGTGATATACTTATGAAAATGTCGGCCCTTTCTCATAGATGGTGCGCCATTTCCATCTACTAAATAACACAAAATTATTGCGTCTTGTATACGCACATCGGAATACTTCCAGTTCTACTCGAAAGATGGAGCCAGTGTGCCAGCCTGCTATTGTATTTAAATTGACATTGACACCCCAAACATTTTTGTTACAGCGAAGCTGTTAAGGGCCAGTTTTCCCAGTTTCGTGTCCGTGGACAAATAAATCTCGACACAAAACTCTGGACAGCTACCGCCATCTATGAGTGATGTCGACAACCAGACAACCTTGCTTGTTGTCTGGTTGCCGCCGTCGCTCATAGATGGCAGCAACCTTTTCAGTCTTTCCACTATACTGAAAACCAGCGTGGAAAGGCTAAATTTGTCTAGGCGTCATCATAGAAGTCGTCCTCGAGGACGATGCCTAGAGGGCGACGTCCACTAGGCGTCGTCCTCAAGGTCATTCTAGATAGAAGTTGTCCTTGAAGTCGTCCAAGATGTCATCCTTGAGGTCGTCCTAGACGTCAGCCTTGAGGTCGTCCAAGATGTCGTCCTTGAGGTCGTCCCAGACGTCTTCCTAGAGGCGTCGTCCTTGAGGTCGTCCAAGAAGTCGTCCTTGAGGTGGTCCCACAATAGTACAGCTCGGCTGGTCTTCCTTCTTCACCAGAATGGAAAGGCTCAAAGTTTTTTTTTTTAATTTTGTTTTTGCGTAACGATTTAATAACGCCTGGTAGGAACGGAATTTAAAGAACACTTCATGAACAGAGCATGGTGGCTTTTTACAGGTGGCTGCTCGAGAGAACAACGCGAAATTTCACGCCAGTCTGTTGATGGTGATAAGATGGCCTCGCGGATATATACTGCATTTTTTCCCCTAAAATCAAAACGCTCAGAAGGTCGATGTTGTTTGGTCGATCTTCTAAGAAAGGGCACTGGTGAGGTGGTCCATCGTTCATCGGCTGCACTTGAACGTATAGCATGTGTAAGACTCGTAGCAGGCTGGCCCGTTGGCTTGGGAACTCGCGTCCGGAGCTGGTCAGCATGCCGCCGCTTCTTCCCTTGTGAAGTATTAACCGTCGCTATCCGGGCACCCTGGAACGACAGGATGTCTACACAAACCCAGCGATGTTCTATGCCAAAATTGCGCGACCAAGGGTCCTGCCTGCTAATAAAGGACGGCTGCCGCTCTTGGACGGCAGTCAATTCAGCAGTCAAGACAGCAGTCAATCCGGTAAAAAATGCGGTAGCCGGGTAACAACTAGGATGTACACTTCCTATCTTTTGTGTGCGTCCTCCGGTAGCGGGAAAAAAAATCTGGCAAGCCTTGCTCTAAGATTGCCAGGCAATATTTTGCGAATGCTCTCCTTAACACTGCGAATTGCACGCTCGGCTAATCCGTTTGACTGCGGAAGGTATGAAGCCGTAGTCAGGAGCTTTTCGTGGTTAGCTTCTAAAACGGTTCGAAAACAGCGCTGGTAAACTTTGGTCCTTCGTCTGACACCAACGGTTTTGGCTGCCCAAACCTCAGAAACATAACGCGCAATACTTCTACTGTGGTCTCGGCCGACGCCGTCTTTGTCGCTACCGGCGCTATGCACCTGGTGTCTGAGTCGACCAAAATTTGTATCATCTGACCCTCCTGCGGACCAGCATAGTCTACATGAAGACGTTACAATGGGTGTTTGATGTCCTGCCATCTGACGGAAACTTCAATCGGAGCATTGAAAGGCATGGACGCAAGTCTCTAATTTTCTTACGAGATCTTAGATATCTCGATCAACTCCAGGGCACCGGAGACGGTTGGAGTAAACGTTTTATGCGTAACATTCCTGGATGGGTGTTATAAATGGCCGATAACCTTCCTGCAGCATGTGACGTGGGGCAGAACCACTCGAGGACCCCAGTGAACGATGTCGTGACTGAGAGTTAGTTCATTCGTCTTGTTGAAATAAGGCAGGGAAAACTGCTCCGTTTCGGAAAGGTGCCCTGGCCACCTTTGCTGTATCCAGACCTCCACTTAACGAAGCAATTGGTCTTGATGTCATGTCGGCTTGCTGCCTGACTGTTAAGACACCAATATTCAAACTCAGGGTGTACAACATGTATTCCGTCGGCTAGCCATCATTGCGAAACGACATCTCGTCGGAAACTGGAAACCGACAAAGGGCATCTCCATTGGCATTGCCCTTCCTCTGGCAATACAGCAGATCTTACTGAAAGGATCCGAGGAGTAAGGCCCAGACTGGATTCTTCACGCAGCTATTTGTGGTGTTGCCTTGTCTGGGCGAAATAAGCCTGAAAAAGGCTTGTGGTCTGTGACAAGTGTAAACTTATGTCCATACAAATTTTCTCGGTAAAAGGACAACCCAAAGACTAGAGCAAGTGCTTCCTTCTCTAGCTGCGAATAGTTCTGTTCTGCCAACGTTAGCGTCCTAGACCGGAGATCGATTGGTTAATCCATGCCATTGGTGCAATGTGACAACACTGCCCTTCCCTCGTTAGACAGGCATCTTCCTCCAAATTCAAAGGTTTGTTTTGAGTTGAATTGCACCAGGGACCCCGTAGTCTGAAGCGCCTTTTTTGTCCCTGTGAAAAACTCTTCCTTGTCTGAGATGCACTGATCTGTTGTGCCTTTAGCTAGCAGTGGGTACAGAGGAACCAACTTCGTGGACACGTTAGCAGAAATTTACAGTAGTAATTGAGCAGGCCAAGGAAAGACCTCAGCTCGGTCACGGAAGCTGACCTCGGCACCCGGGACACTGCTGACAAGTCTTATTTTTGGGCTAGACCTCTGGCGATGGCCTAAAAATCTCACCTCCTCTTAACGGAACTTGGACTTCTAACGCTTGACTTTCAGACCAGTGTCTCAGAATCGCTAAAGCACTCGGTGGGGGGCAGTGCCGTAATTTTGTTTTATCCGACAATGATATCATCGGAAACACTACAAGAAATTCTATGCGACGCTGAAATAGGGCCGGGGCTGACGCAATTTTGAATGAAAGCCTGATGAAGCAAAACATCCCTTTGTACGTGTTGAGACCGTCATCTTGCGAGACTTTCCGTCCAAAACCAGCTGTTGTAGGCATTCCTAGGGTCGAGGTGTGTGAAGACTGCACCGTCCTTCAGTGCAGCAAAGATGTCGTCCAACCGGGGCCGGGAGTACTGTGATGTTCCTGTCATACGCACTCGTAAATAAAGAAGTGTTGGGGGAGCTCGTGAGATCGAGGCAGGATCTCGGGGCACAACGCTTATGAAATGGGCAGGATTCTTGTCTTAATCACTGACGTCCCAAGATAACAAACTGGCGACGAGGTGTTCCGTCTAGGACTGACTTCAAGGAAGCCGCTCAGTGCTACGACAAGGGCCATGTCAACGCTTGGAAGCATCGAGCCCTTCGATGAAGCGGAAGGGACTGGTCAACGTATGCCGAAAGAATCGGCCACTTCTTCATCGCCAACGACGTGAAGGAACCGAGGCGAGTGGCGGAATTCCTGAGCATCATCGGCGGAAAGACCTACGCGCTACTCAAGAGCCTCGTAGCGCCGGAAGCCCCATTAAGTAAGACCTATTTGGAACTTGTCGAGATACTCCGGGCGCATCTGTCACCGAAGCCAATTGTGATTGTTGAACGCTTCCGCTTTCACAAGAGGGACCAGAAGGGCAGCGACACCATCCTTGAGTATGTCGCAGCACTGAAAACGTTGGCTCAAACCTGCCAATTTGGAACAGCGCTGAGTGAAACTTTGCGAGACCGCTTTGTATGTGGCTTATGCAATGACAGCATACAAAAAAGGCTGCTTTCAGAAGAGGATTTGACATTCAAGAGAGCGCTTGAAATGGCGGTAGCAATGCAAGCCGCATCCTCCAGTGCGAAAGTTCTACACGGCTCAGGGTCGTCCAGCGTGGAAGTTCTTAAGGTGGGAAGCAAACCTTTAGAAAGAGAAGGTTGTTCACATTGTGGTTACAAGAATCACGAGTCGGCCAAATGCCGCTGGATGGGCCTGGAATGCAGAAGATGCGGAAATGAGGGCACCTGCAAAGAGTTTGTAAAGGCTCAGCTCCACAGAGGCAAGGACAAGCGTCTAAACCCTTCAGTAATCGTAACCAAAAGAAAACGATGAAGGTTGTAACTGTAGAGGATTCTGACGAAGAGATAGAAATGCACGTGCTACGAAGCGCGCGAAACAATCCGTTAGAAATAACGCTATCGTTCAGTGGAATTCCTTTGAGAATGGAAATAGACACAGGAGAAGCTGTATTGGTTTTGCCATTAAAAGAGTACCAGGCTAAATTTTCGCACCTGAAAAAGCAACGAAGTAATGTCGTCTTGAAGGCATTTAACGGAGCGAAGATTAAGCCGCTGGGGGAAGTACAAGTGACGGTGATGCATGAAGACAAGGAGTCCAACCTGAAGATGCAAGTGGTCGATTTCAAGGGACCACCTCTTCATGGACGTGACGGGCTAAGAGTCATGAAGTTGGACTGGGCAAACATCAAAGCAACACTGTTCGGAAGAGATAGGAAGGCAGGAGATTGAAGGTCTGATGAATGAGTATAAGGAAATATTCTCAGATGATATGGGATGCGTAAAAGGGGTTGAAGCAAAACTCAAACTGAAACAAGGTATGTCTCCACCATTTCAAAAGGCGAGGCCAGTACCGCACGCATTAAGGGATGCTGTGGCCAAGAAACTGCTGGCTCTACAAGAAAGAGGCATCTTGACTTCGGTTGAAACAAGTGAGTTTGCTTCTCCAATTGTCCCAGTCGTCAAGAAGAACGGCGAGATCCGGATCTGCGGGGATTATAAGTCCACCGTGAATCCCGTGATCGATGTGGACAGTTATCCTTTACCCAAAATCGAAGAGCTTTTTGCAACGCTGGCGGGAGGGCAGCTATTCACTAAACTTGACCTAGCCAAAGCGTACTTACAAGTTCAAATGCACGAAGATTCAAAGAAGTACTTAACCTTGAACACTCATTTGGGGCTTTTTCAAGTCAACAGGCTTCCTGTTGGGGTAGCCTCAGCTCCAGCAATATTTCAACGAACGATGGATCAGGTACTACAAGGCCTGACGCACACCACCTGTTACATTGACGATATCCTCGTAACAGGAAGAACAAAAGCGGAGCACCCAAAGAACCTGAACGATGTTCTCATACGCCTTAAAAAGAACGGCATCCGACTTCAAAAGGAGAAGTGCGAGTTTTTCAAAAAGGAGGTGTCCTACCTAGGCCATGTCATCAGCAGCGAGGGACTACGGACACTGGATGACAAGGCGGCTGCTCTACGAGATGCACCCGAGCCAAAGAACGACGCAGAGTTGCGCTCCTTTTTGGGGTTAGCAAACTACTATGGCAAGTTCATCCCAAACTTGGCAACCATCTTGAGTCCTTTGAACCGCCTGCTGCACAAGGATGTCCAGTGGAGTTGGAACGAAGAATGTACAGAGGCCTTCAAGACTCTGAAAGAGAAGGTGACGTCAGCATCAGTGCTGATTTACTTTGACCCAACTCTTCCGATCGTGTTGGCATGCGACGCCTCAGCGTACGGCGTAGGAGCGGCGTTGTCCCACATCATGAAAGACGGGACAGAAAGACCCGTATCGTTCATCTCACGAACACTGTCTACGCATGAGAAGAACTACTCGCAGCTGGAAAAAGAGGCACTTGCCATTATTTTTGGAGTAAAAAGGTTTCATTACTATCTGTATGGGTACCCCTTTACATAAATAACTGACCATGCTCCACTTCAAAAGATTTTGGGACCTACGACTGGAGTTCCGACGATGACGGCAGCGCGCCTACAGAGATGGGCTTGCAGATTGGCAGGACATCGATGCAACATCCTTTATCGTTCGTCTAAGGACAACGCCAACGCCGATTGTCTTTCAAGACTTCCGCAAGCTGCGAAGACTTCCGACGAACTCGTCGTAGATGACACCTACGTGTTCTACTGCGACTATTTCAGCAACTTCCCAGTGAAGAGCACAGATATTGCAAAGGCGACGTCTCATGATCCTGTCCTAAGCCAAGTCTTGGAGAAGGTGGTCAAGGGCTGGGGAAGTGAAAAATGCGAAGAAGAAATAATACCATTCTTCACACGTCGGTTGGAACTATCGGTTCATCAAGGCTGCCTAATGTGGGGCCTACGGGTAATTGTGCCACTAACTTTGCAAGAGAAAGTCCTTAAAGAGCTGCACAGCGATCACTTCGGTATCGTTCGAACAAAGGAAATAGCTAGAAGCTATGTGTGGTGGACCTCCATCGACAAAGACATAGAGGACGAAGTGGGAACCTGTAAGCAGTGTCAAGTGCAACGAAATAACCCAGCACAGGCACCATTACGTCCGTGGAGTTGGCCAGCACGCCCGTGGGAGAGAGTCCATATAGACCTGGCTGGGCCATTCATGAACAAGATGTTCTTCGTGCTGGTCGATGCACACTCGAAATGGCCAGAGGTTTTCGTGTTGAACTCAACGACGTCCGAAGCCGTGATAAAATTCCTGCAACAGTGTTTCGCACGCTTTGGACTGCCTGTCAGCATTTTATCAGACAATGAGCCACAGTTCGTGTCTCAAGAATTCAAGACCTTTGTCAAGACAAACGGTATTTTGCACGTTACGTCTGCACCATATCACCCGTCGACTAACGGATTGGCAGAACGATTCATCCAGACCATGAAGAACCCCTTAAAGAAGACAACGTCTGGGGCGTCTATTGACACCAAGTTTTCAAGGTTTCTTCTGTCCTACAGAAACACGACTCATCCAACAACCAAAGAGTCTCCGGCCAATCTAATGCTGCGGAGAAAGCTACGAACCAGACTAGATCTTCTGAAGCCCACCATTTCGGACACAGTGGCGAGGTCTCAGTTCAAACAACAAAGGGCGAGGCAGGAACATGAGTGGACTCTGTCAGAGGGTGACGACATCTACGGAAGGAACTATCGAGGATCGTCAAAGTGGACGCGTGGTACAGTCGTTTCGCAAACAGGACCGGTATCCTTCCAGGTACAGGTGTCCCCCGGCAGGATATGGAGACGCCATCAGGATCAGCTGATCCCGGCTTAGCCTCAACGAGAACAGTCACCAGACAGTACTCACATGTACAAACCGGTGTGTGTCCCGACATCATCGGAAGAGACTTCAGTAGCCAACAACCAACAAACGCGTCCTAACCCTGCAGCGTCAGCGGTCATATTCGAGGCCGAGGACATCGAGACACAAACTCCAACAACCAGGTCGGCGGCGAACGACGTAACGGGAGACATGACTGATGAACATCTCAAAGAGGGGCGGTATCCTACACGAATTCGACACCCACCAAAGTGTTTTGCAGACCAGTAACTACCTTTAGTGGTTGCTTAATTAAGGGGGGGAAAATGTGATGTTCCTGTCATACGCACTCGTAAATAAAGAAGAAGTGTTGGGGGAGCTCGTGAGATCGAGGCAGGATCTCGGGGCACAACGCTTATGGAATGGACAGGATTCTAGTCTCAATCACTGACGTCCTAACATAACAGGTACGGTTCCGTCTTCGTGGCCGCGCTACCTATTAGTTTGAAGACCCCAAATAGGTTAATGATTTCGTTGTTTTAGAGCGAAGCTGTTTATAGCTAGGGTTCCGTGGATTTTTCGTGTGCGTCAACAAAAACGTAAATTTCCTCGCAAAATTTAGGGGAGGAATTTCCCTGCTAAATTTAGCGGAGAAATTTCCCCGCGGAAAGGAGGAGGAGGAGGGAAGCGCACCGCCTTCTCTTCGTCGTCGTTCCAAGGGCTTGCGCGCCTAGTTTCCTCTACTTGCGCCGGGTGGCGGATCCGTCGCGCGTGACTAAATTACTCCGGCTTCTCGAGGCGGTGATAGTCGTAGACAGGTGTGTGCGTACCTTTCGTCACGATGACCCCCAATCAAGACAATATGTTTGTGTCTTTGTTCAAACTTCTGTGTCACGTCTATGCCATGTTCTAAACAGCTTCGCTGGTCACCCACCTTCACAGAGTGGAATGGCTCATGATTGTTTCACCACCTGCACGACGGGGGTAGCCCAGTCGGAAACCGTTAAATGAAACAGTACACCTTCCTTGGCTAGTCGCTTCATTTCGCCGCACACTTTCTGACGAAGCGCATAGGGCACTACGTGCCTTGCAAAAACGAGGATTGACTCCATCTTTTAAGTTCAGGTGAATTGGGGGTCCCCTGCAAGGACCTAGAGTTGAATCAAACACGTCAGCAAGGTTGTCCAGTAACGTCTTCAATGTCTCGGGTTTGGGCTCAGCAGCCTGAGCTACGCGTACGTTTTCCAGAGTGTTTCCTGAGGAAAGCATAGGCCCTTTCAAATAGGTGATTCCTTTGATTGTGTCTCTGTCACAAAGGATAGGCCCGTGCAATTCACCACTGTTAACTTTCCTGTCACTTCCTGACGCTGTCATCTCTATTTTGTTCCGCGATTAAAAGGGGCTCCAGATAACAAAAAAAAAAAGAAAACAACTCAGCTCTGTTTTCTTCAGTGTGGGCCTCTCGGTCTTGTGCTCCTTGTATACGTCTCGCGGTATAATGCTTACTGGGGATACGGTGTCAACTTGTATCACGATAGGCGCGTTGTCCTAGGTCATTGATACATAAATGGGCTTCACTGTAGTGGTGCTGGTTAAATTGTGCGCCACAAGCATAAACAGCGTAAGCCGAATACTCTGGTTCCGATTCATTCGAATTGAAAACGTAATCCTCGTCCAGTGCGTTACTCTTGTGCGTGTAGCGAGGCTCTTTCTTGTTAGCCCGGCAGGTTCTGGCAAGATGTCCACGGTTTTGACACTTGAACAGAGCAGACTGCCGGTGTGTGCAGTGTTGTGACAGGTGGAACTCATTGCCGCACTTTCCGCGGGGTCGTCCGCTATCCCCGGATTTTTTTCCAGGTTTTGGCCTGTTCTTCGGGTAGGGTCCCCACTGAACAAGGTGAGCGCCCTCTTCCACGCTAGCATCCTGCTTCCTCAGATGCCGTCAGCTTTCTGCCGCCTTCACGGATGCAATGGCGAAATCTTTAGCCGCTTCAAAGGTACGTGTCCACCTAGTGAGCAGATGTCTGCGTACATCGTCATCACAAAGCGACAAACCGGACGATTTCGTGTCGTGCTGTGCAGCATTTCGCCACAATTGCAGTCTGCAGCCACTCTACGTGCCTCAGTTAAGAATGCTTGTAGGGACTCTCAGTCCCCTTCGTTTCGCATGAAAAAGTTGTAGCTTGCTGTGGTCTCGTTCACTTTAGGGGCATATTACTCCTTCAGATGCTTGACGACGTCTTCTTAGCTTAGCTCGTCAGCTTTCTTGGGGTGACACCGGCCTAGCTGCACCTTCACCACGTTGTCGCTGAGAGCAGCCACCAATATTGCCAGCCGTTTCGGTTTCGCGATGCTGTGGCCTTCGAAGTAGGCCTCCAGCCGTACCTTGTAAGTGTTTCAAGAGACCGTTGTCTCATCCAACTGCGGTGGACGCGCCGTCGTGACTGGAACTACGAATGAAGCAGGGTTGCTTCGCCGTCTCCTGGAAAACTATTGCATCGCTGCCTAAGTAACGCCGGGTAAGATACGGAATCCAATGAACACTTTGTTTGTTTGTTTGTTTGTTTGTTTGTTTATTTAACTCTGGAGAGTTGGTGCACTGTGATTCAGGCGTTACGCCCATACCGAAAGGTTTACAGTGCCTCTTGAGCAGAGGGGGGAAGGAAATTAAATAGACAAAACGCCATGCTTTGTGAACAGAGCATGGTGGATTTTTATGGATGGCTGCACGAGACAACACCACGAGATGCCCCCTTTCTTCCCCGAGAATGCCAATGATGATTAGATGGCCTCATGGATACATACTGTAGAGACTACTCGAGGGGCCGTCGATGGCCGCCTCTTCGCTGGTGAGAACGTGGCCGTAGGGTTTCTTTTACTTCTTGAACGCGACTTTGTCGACAATGCATTACCGACCTGCTGTGGTGTGGGTTGCGCAAATATAGTTCCGAAAGAGCAAAAGCTTTTTTTTTTTTTTTCACGGGAAAGGACAGAAGCATTTTCTCGAAAAAAAGAGAAGCCATATCTGTGTGAAGGGAAGTTGAGATAAACAGGAATGTTTGCTCTCATGATTTAAGACAACCCTGAGACAGGGGAAACAAGAAAGACAGGCACGACGTAACCTCAAAGGACTTCGTCGTGTTTGTCCTTTTTGTTTCCCCTGTCTCATGGTTGTCTTAAATTATGAACGTAAACCTAAGCGTCTGCGCCTCATTCCTCATTTCAATATTTGCTCGTCAATTTTGTTTTGAGTCCATTACCGCGGGTACCTGTCCTATAAGCCGGCAGTTGCTTTTATCGCACAATTTGACGAAAATGACCTTGATACCGCTTTGAAACAATGCACACCCAGATTTACAGTATGTTTCAGCAAAAAAGGAACTTAGTTTCGGTTTCTGGATTTGTTTCAAGTTTGAAAACAAAAGGAACAGATTTTCTAACAATAAACAGAGCTGCTAAACCAGTAGTTTCAATTACCCACCAAAGGTAACTGTATTTTTTGCATACTAGGGGAGTAAGTAGCCGACGACTTTTAAGCTGTATAGACTATAATAGACCTGCACGCGCATTTGAATCGTTGCAGGTAGCTTTCCAGGGTTAAAAATTGTGTGAGGTAAATTGAACCCCTGGTTCAGCGGAACAATGAGTAGCGAAAAATATCACTTTACAAATCCACCGTTTACTCGCGTCATTGAGCCCTTCATATTCTGAAGCCGAGTGATTCCGTTTCTACCAGTAAACTTTATTTATTGTTTTCTACGCTAAGGAAATAGTGCCCTTCTTGATCTGCCGGCTCTCAGTAAGTGCTGTAATAAAAAAACTCAATCTTCGTCTTTCTTGTACAACTATCGCACATTACGATATCCCAATAAGCATGGTCATCTTCTTGCTTGGTTTTGTTCAACCATGGCGTACGGCTCGTTCCTCGCGGAAAAGTTCTATCAGATTTGGTGCCAAAAGCCAGAATAACAACAATATAGTCACGACAAAGGACGACAGGACATCCAGCCGCAACGAAACGAGCCAAGGAACGCCGCAAGAGAACGAGCCCCAACGACGCTACCGACGTTATCACTCAACGAGGCCTAGTGACGCCGCAACGCCGCGAGGCCGAGACGCCATGGAACGACTAAAGCAGAAGCGGGCGGCTATGAGGTCTCAAGTAACGAGACTGATCTCCGACATCGACGCAGCTATCGCAAACCACTCAGTCGAGCGAAGTCTCAACGTAATATCGGTGAGGCTCAGTGAGTTTCGAATTCAGCTGAGCAACGTGAACGCATCCATCGAATCACTGGTATCTGACGGAGACGTTGAGCAAAACTACGCCCGCACGATTAAATATGACGACAATATAGTCACGTACATCGCCACCATCGCACTGGAGGTGGAGGAACTCCGACGACCAAGTCCCCAAGTCGGTACAACGCGGATTCACAACGACGGCGACGGAAACGTTGCAACCTGTAAGGTGCAGCGTCCGAAACTGGAGCTTCTACAGTTTGGCGGTGCAGCTACCGATTGGCAACCCTTCTGGGAACAGTACAAGCAAGCCATAAACGACAAAGACTGTCTTCCTAACTCTGAAAAGTTCTTGTACCAGCGGTCGGCGCTTACGGGAAGGGCAGCATCGGCGATAGCCGGCATTCAAGCAAAGGACTACGATACCGTCACTGAGCTTCTCAGGGAGCGCTTCGGTCGGACTGAAGTTCTTATTCAAGGACACCTCTCCCAACTACTTGATTTGCCAGCAGTACGACACTCTAGCGAGGTGAGCGGACTACGACGTCTCTATGACCACTTGCAACGCAATATGGCCGCTCTCACCAGGCTCGGGGTTAAGAGCGACACTTACTGAGCTATGCTTTGCTCTGCGCTACTGAGAATGCTGCCAGAAGAGTTCGTCAATGACTACCACAAGTGTCGACGTCTTACGGACGAGGAAAACTACGGTATCAAAATAGAGAGCCTACAACGCTTCCTGAAGCTCGAAGTGGAGAGCCGTGAAGAGGGTCAACAAGTTCGTCAGCGAGAAGTCAAGAGTATGAGCCATACCAAGATGACAGAAGGCGGAAAGGCCTCTCTCAAGGGATCAGCCGCTTCTCTTTCCACAACTAGTCGCTCCAAGCAGACTGAACCCTGCGCATTCTGTGCCATGAAGAACCATGCTACACGAGATTGTCAGACATCAATTTCTCTGGAGGAGAAGAAGAAGAGATTTCGAGAAGCAGGACGATGTTTCTGGTGTTCGATCAAGGGACACACCTCCAAAAAATGTCGCAACAAAAGACTGATGTGTGCAACATGCGGGTGAAGGCACATAGCTCAAATGTGTGACCCATCCGGGAAGAAAAGTAAGAACACCGCAACACAGTTACACTCTACGACTGGCAGGAAGAGCGATAAAACACCTGCTGTACTACTTCAAACAGCTGAGGTCTGGACAGAAGGGAAACAGCACAGAGCTCTCACGCGCATCCTTTTTGATTGAGGCAGCCAACGAACCTTTGTGGTGAAAGAACTTTCACGTAAACTGCGGATCGAGGTTGTTGGTGAATAAGACATTACTATCTACCCCTTTGGAGGAACAGGAAACATCATAAAAAAAACGCAGACGGGTACGTGTCTGGTTAAGGAGCCAGTACAGCCAAAATGAGCATTGTCTAGAAGCTTTGGAAATACAAGAGATTTGCTCCGATCATCTTCTACCTGAGAGTGTAGTACCGGGAGTTCAAGAACGGATAGCTGAGCTAGCAGACATCACCTTGCCACCAGCCCAGTTAACAAGACATGGCATCGACATTCTTATCGGTGCTGACTATTATTGGACTGTTGTCTCTGGTGAGGTCCAAACACTGCAAGGCTCTCTGGTCGCTGTCAAAACAGACTTTGGGTGGAAACTTCAAGTATGGATTTCCCACAGCGGTTTGACTGCCTCCTGTTCTACTGTGGCAGTTCTGAAAGTCAATGTGGGTGGAAGTACATGCTCATTGTCTGCCGAGCTCCGGTCATTTTGGGAGCTGGAAAGCATGGGCACCACCGAACCTAGCCTCTCACAAAAGGAAGAGGATAATGAAGTTGTCAAAGCGTTTACCTCATTCTTCAAGCTAATTACCAGACGGTACGAGGTGGCCTTACCTTGGAAGACAATGAACATTCAGCTTGCAGACAATCAAGAAGTTGCATGGAAGCGACTGGTGAGTCTCACAGAGAAGTTGCTTAAGGACGATGTGATGCTGACTGAGATTTTTTAAGACAATTTGCCAGTATCTCCAGCAAGGAGTTGCAGAAAAACATTCTACCGAGTGCAGACAAGGCAGAGGACTGAGTGTACTACATGCCTCACCGAGCTGTGTTACGACCTGACTGCCTCTTAACTAATGTCACAGTCGTGTTTAATGCGTCATCAAGAGAACCAGGGTGTCTGTCTCTGAATGACGCCCTAGAGCCAGGACCAAACCTGAATGCAGACCTCCTGAAAGTGTTACTAAGCTTTCGGATTCATCATATTGGCCCCACTGCGGACATTGAGACGGCATTTTTACAGATACTACTGAGACTGGAAGATCGTGACGCTCTACGATTTTTCTGGTATGAACGAATGCCAACGAAGCAAGAGCCGAACCCTCCTGTAGAAGTTTGGAGGATGACAAGGGTTCCCTTTCGAGCGACAAGTAGCCCGTTCCTTCTCGCAGGCACGCTACGTCACCACTTGTCGATAGCAGAGAACTATCCGGAAACAACGAAATCACTAGTCGAAAGACTCTACGTAGATGATCGTATCACTGGAGCGAACACCGAGGAAGAGGCGGAACAGTTCTACCGACAAACATTACATGTCATGAAGCTAGCCGGATTGACAATGCGAAGTGGAAGACAAATTCTACAAAGCTACAGAAGCTATTCAACGAGGAAGGAACCGGGTATGTTGTAGACCAAGTAGAGTGCACCACTACTAGCGCCTCTCAAGTGTTAAAACTTGACTGGGACAAATACAGCGATTGCCTGGCGTTCTCAATGGGGCCTGTTTTGGAATTCCTAGACCGGAAGAGCAACTCGAAACGATTCATTCGTCAGGCATCACCTCGTGGCGGAGTTCTATCAAGTTTGGTGCCGAAACCCGGGATGGACGCAGTGGCACACAGCGCTGCACCACTTAGGAAAAGTACGGTACCCTGAGGGTACCTTCAACTTTCTAAGGATGGCCGAAACGAAGTCCACATCTTCACAGATGCCTGTCCCAAGGCTTATGGGGCTGTGGCGTACCTGCGCACGCAGAATGCACCAACGAGGGTGACTTTGGTTTTGTCCAAGACCCGGGTGGCGCCGCTAAAAATACTTTATCTCCCTAGGCTTGAATTGATGGGAATGGTGCTAGGCGCACGAATAAAGGACTGCCTTACTAGGTCGTTGAACCCACAAGTAGCCATCTGGTACTTCTGGACATACTCAACAATCGCACTACATTGGGTGCGAGGTTCTGCTCAACAGTGGAAGCCCTTTGTGGTCAATCGAGTATTGGAGATCCAACAGCTGACTGATCCAGAGCTTTGGAACCATTGCCCTGGACTAGAAAATCCAGCTGCTCTGCTCACAAGAAGGGTGACACCCGAAGCACTAAAGTCGAGCGCGACAAGGTGGAACGGACCGCCATGGCTTACGGAGTCACCTGCTGCCTGGCCAACGCATGAAGCGGGTGTTGATAAGACCGCGGCAGATGAAGGGAAGAAACAAGTTCGAGTTCATAACGCAATACTAAAAGAAGGACAGGTTTTGGCTATGCAGCGCCACAGTTTCCTTTCGAATCTTGTTCAAGTTGTTGCCTAGATACGACGATTTATACCTAACTCTAGACGTCCCAGCTAACACACGACGGTTGTTTGACGTCCGAAGAAGTAGCACAAGCTCAAACGTGTCAGATCCTGCAAGTTCAACAGGAGGCGTTTCAGAGAGAGCTCCAATGCGTTCGGCACTCAGCACGTATGAAAAACAACTCTCCGTTACGGAACTTAAACGTATACCTGGACAAGGACGGGGTGCTGAGGGTCGGAGGCCGCCTCAGTAGCGGTGACATGTGCGACAATGCAAAGCATCCCATCATTCTTTGGTGAAATGATCCTTTTACCGAGCTTTTTACCAATGAAACGCATCGACTAATTCTCCAAGCTGGTTGCCTTGAGACTGACAGAACTACGGGAACAGTTTTGGGTCGTTTGGGAAAGAGAGATGGTAAAAAGGTGCTGAAGAAATCTGTGATCTGTGACCGTGTCAACAGCCGAGGGGCCACTGAGCCAGTTGCTCCACTTTCTCGAGACAGAGTAACCCAAGCCGCCCGCCCCCTTTGAAGTGACTGGTGTGGACTTTGCTGGACCACTCAACAGAAAGGATAAAGCCAACAACAAAAAGTCTTACATCCTCATTTTCACCTGTGCCGTTACCCGTGCCATTTACCTTGAACTAGAGGCCGACATGGCCACCTCCCATTTTCTGATGGCCTTCAGAAGATTTGTGTGAAGAAGAGGAGTGTGCCGAGTCATCTTTTTTACAATGCGAAAACGTTTCAGCGTGCTTCAAGCGACCTGAAGAAACTGTGGGCAACATTAAGTGAAGAGGAGATACAAGCCTACTTCGCTGATCGGCAGATACTGTAGAAGTTTATAATCGAGAGAGCTGCCTTGTGGGGTGGGTTCTGAGAAAGGATGGTCCGGTCGGTAAAGTCCTTGCCCCAGAAAGTTTTTAGGCAACAGCTACTGGAACTTCGAAGAGCTGACAACCGTATTAACTGAAATTGAGGCTGTAATAAACTCTAAGGCGCTGACATACGTCTGCACCGAGGCCACTGAAAAGAAACAACTCATCCCTTCCCATTTTCTAGTGGGAAAGCGTTTAACTGCACTTTCGACCAGCTCCAGCGCGGAGCCTGGGCCTTCACTTGAAGGACGATATAAGAGGCAGTAGCGTTACCGTCAAAAGATGTCAGATAACTTTGGCGTAGATAAAAAAGAAAATACTTGACCAGTCTACGACCTGCCCATTTTACGGTGCCGACTTCCTCTAGTGCCCTGAAGAAAGGAACTCTAGTGTTGCTCCACCAACATCTCCAACCGTGATAACATAGGAAGACGGGAGAAGTTGTAGATGGATTGACTGGACGAGACGGGCGGGAACGCGACGGAACAGCACACGACAAAACAGCACGCGACAAAACAGCACGGTCAAAACAGCACGCGTCAAAACAGCACAGCGTCAAAATGGCACAGCGACAGAAGAGGACGTGCCAAAACAGCACGGCGTCAAAACAGCGCAGCGACAAAACAGCACGCATGTAGCAACTTCAAGCGCGTTCTTCACGTCCCTCTGCGCGGATAATATCGAACCTCCTGCACGTTTTTATTTATTGTCGCTTGGTTATAAAGAAATATATTGCCTATTTCAGAGCTAGCCAAACTCCGCAACCCAAGGACCCCCCCTCCCAAAAATATAAAATATCGCGTCACGACCCCCCCCCCCCCCCCCCCCCCTCGGGCTTTTCACGAGGCTACAAGAGTCAGTTACAATGAGGAGTACTAGTAGCAGTCCACATAATAAAATGTAGGCTTAAGATGACTAAACTTAAATTCATAAAACAAAATGATAGCAATTGCTTAGCGACCACCCACTGCATCTGTCGGACCCGCAGTTTGGAAGGCACGGCAGATGGTAGTGGACCACGATTTGTATCACAACAGTAGTTACCGATCGGCTTCCAGCGTAAAGCATTCCCGTAAGGTGACAGGCGGAAGGCTTCAAACAAACGAATGCAATTGTTCGAACCTCCTTCAGCGAAGCGCTTGTTGGTACGTTGGTCAGATTTTTTCTGTGTCGTTTATAGTCAGTAGAAAAAGAAAAGGTCAGTATTAATTGAAAAAGGTCAGTATTTTTTAGGGCGTTTGGAGGGAAGGGGGAGGGGGGTGTTATTCATTCCTGACTATATGACCCCTTCCTTTCGCAGTTTTCAGCTTGTCTCCGAGGTCGGTTCAACTTTCAACAAAAGCTCCGGGGGCGCAGGGGTTTTCAGGATGAAATCTGGGTTTTTGATCTGATAAAGATTTGTGTGACGAATTCTTTGTTCAAAGAAGAAAATCTAATCGTGAACTGCACAATGCAAATCAAGAGCGTCCGTAAAGGCCGCTCATTTTTGAACAACCATAGCTTCCGTCTTCTAGAAGAGGGCATAAATACGATTGTTTTATTGTCGTTTCTGTGGTCGGCGCGAATTTACCACCAGTCGCAGTCGTGAAAATGGGAAAAAAATCGCACTGAGTATGGTTGCTAATTTCTGGGTTTTTATGTTTTCCTCTCCGACCGAAGTGGTTGTGAAGTTTATGTTGGTCCTTTGTACAGATACGTGCACACGTCGATAATGTCAGATCACGATAGGGCCCCAGTGCATCTTGCAGAACAGGTCTCGTCGGCTGCCACAGACAGCAACAAATAAAAAAACAGTACCTGGTTAACTCGCGATACATTTTAAAGAAACGCTTTTAAATACAGTCATGTCTCGTTAATATGGACCCCGTTAATATGGATACCCCGCTATATGGACACTATACTTTCGAGGACACATTGGGAAAATACATGCATTTTTGTCTCGTTATTATGGACAACTCACATTATGGACAATTTTTTACGGGAACGGAGTTGTCCATATTAACAAGACATCACTATTACATTTTCGTCAGTATACTAATTTTCGTCAATAAACCGAAAGGAACCGAGACGTCTATGAGCCTAAAAATATTTACCGCAATGATTTCCGAAACACCGTTTTTGGACGCTGTGCTGTCTTGTCGTTCTCCTGTTTTGACGCTGTGCTGTTTTGACGCCGTGCTGTTTTTGGCACGTGCTCTTCTGTCGCTGTGCCGTTTCGACACTGTGCTATTTTGTCGCGTGCTATTTTGATGCGTGCTGTTTTGTCACCGTGCTGTTTTGACGCTGTGCTGTTTTGACCGTGCTGTTTTGTCGCTTGCTGTTTTGTCGTGTGCTATTCTGTCGTGGTGCCGAGACGGGCACATCCGAGCTGCTATCTTCCTAAAGGTACCATTATTAGGAGACCCATTCAACTTTTATACGCCATGGAATCTATTTACTAATGACTTGACGTCATCGTGGGGGAGTGTGAAGAAACCCAATCTTCGTCTTTCTTGTACAGTTATCGCACGTTACGCCATTCCAATAAACATCGTCATCTTCTTGCTTGGTTTTGTTCAAACATGGCGCACGGCTCGTTCCTCGCGGCACAGTTCTATCATGTAATAAACGGGTAAACGCAATATATTTCTGCAGAGCCTGTCTATGTGCTACAATTATCGGTTTAAATCATCTGCTGTTCAGCGGTTATAGGAAAATATTTTGTCCTCCAACCCGAGCGACTCCAATTCCGCTCGCAATTACATTAGAAGTTGCAGACATCCACCCACACAAATAAACACGAATACAGGCACAGAAACGGCAGGTTTTTTTACGCTGTAGAGCAGAACTGTCGTCGCATTTCAAGAGCAATCTTTTTTAATCCGCCCCAGGCGATTCCAGACGATTGCAGGTCGGCCCGCATATAGCCGTGCGCGCAGCTGGCCAACTAGGCAGCGCGGCCCTGGCCTAACGGTAAGCGTGCTTGTCTCCCATGCGAAGAGCCAGGGTTCGATTCCTGGGAGCGACGCGTCTTTTATTTATTCTTGCAAATTACTGTTCTGGTAAATTTGAGAATACTGTTGCTTGTTCGAGGTACGAATGTTCTACACGCCGAACCCTCTATGCCGAATGTTCCAGAAGCCAACGCGTGTACATAAGGAACTTCGCGTGGCGAGCCGCAGTCAGTCTCGCCCCAGCGTTCGATACTGCTGTTACGCCGAATTCGGCGCCCGCGACGCTCTGTTGTTATCCTCTGTTTCCTTTTTTGCAAGCGCAAGAACTGAAGAAGGCGTTCACCAGCCGATACCGACGCGAGAGGGCCGAAGACATCCTTCGAACAAGGACCCAAGATCCAAATGAGGGCATCACCAGCTTCGTCGAGGATGTTCTTCGGCTGAGCACCCGCGCCGATCCTCAGGCTACAGAGGAGAAGAGGCTGCGTCACTTGACGAGGGGTGTGAAGAGCGATATGTTCGGCGGTCTTATACGCGATTCCCTGACAACAGTCGATGAGTTCGTCACGGAGGATACAAACTTGATACGGATCCTACTAGCACGCGCCATACATTACCAGCGACACCCTGGCATATCTACTCTGGCGACATCCGGATCCGACCTTTGTACCACCGTCCCCGGTATCCGTAACATCATCCGTGAAGTCGACCAGGAGAAGCTGAAGAAGCTGCTGCTCGCTGCCACGCGTCCGGCCTCGCTCTCCATCGCCGAGGCCGTGCGGGAAGAAGCTCAGAGAGCCATCTAACCAGAGGCTCCCGTCGTCGTGGAAGCCCCCGAGGAACCAACGTTGACTTATGCCGCAGTAGCCCGACGGCCACCGCCTCCTCCTCGCACCTCTGCCGCACCACCCTGACGTCAGTCTCCTTCGTCGCAGCACGACCGACGCCATGACGACAAGGAGCCCCGCGCGCCCCGGAAGACCGACGTGTGGTGAACGCCCGACCGACGCCCTCTGTGGTTCCATTGCGAGGAAGCAGACCACACCTACCGCCGATGCCCATACCGACAACTCGGCTTGCGCGGCTTCCACCCGAACGACCCGCGCCCCCGTTATGGTGAACGCATAGGGAGATCGACGAGTACCTGCGACGACCTCAGTCCCCCGAGCCTGCGTTCCGCCGAGAGTTCCGGTCGCCGTCGCCGCGACGTTTAGCTTCGCCGGTGCACCGACCCCGACGTGAAAGCCTGTCGCTCCTCGCTCCTTGCCGAGGAAACTACGCGCGGCAACCCCTGGAGGTGGAGTTGCCGAAAACGACCGACGTAAAGAGCCTCCAAGAACGACGGACCGCTCCCACACACCCGACGCTACGAATCACAACGACGCCCCCGGCATCGGTGTCCAAAAACTTAGACTTTTATTATCGACGGCCACCACGCATCGGCACTCGTGGACACCGGAGCAGACTACTCAGACTTGAGTGGGAGGCTCTCTCACCGCATGCGAAAAGTGACGACGCCGTGAAAAGGCCCTCAAATACGAACCGCCGGTGGACATCTCATCACACCGGTCGTGAGATGCACTGCTCGCGTCGAGATCTACGGTGAGACGTGCCCTGTGAAGTTCGTCATTCTGCAAGACTGTGCGAGATCCATTATTCTCGGAATTGTCTTTCTTTGTGAGTATGGCGCCGTCATTGACCTCGGAGCAAACCGGTTGACGCTACAAAAACCTGTTCCACCACCGGAGGAACTCAAAGCGATGTCATCCGCGGTCGAAGTCCTGGCAAGCCACGTAAACTTACCTCCGCGGTCGAGTGTTTTTGTACCCGTTGGGATCACCGAAGCATTCTGCGGTGAAGTTCTGCTTGAGGGAAGCCTCCAGGTGCTTCTGGGACGAGGAGTAGGCTTCGCCAGAGGAGTAGCTGAACTTCAGGATGGCCGCACTGTAGTCCTTGTGACGAACTTCCGAAATGAAATGTAACACCTTACGAAAGGTGCAGCCGTGGGCCACGTCGAGGAACTTCAAAACTCCGCCGAAATCGTCGCGATTTCTGACGAATCCTGGCCACCTCAGCAAGACAGTACGTCGCCAGCGCAGCTCGACATTGACCCTAAGCTTCCGGGCCAGAAACGACGGCAGCTGGTTAACCTCCTCGCCGAATACCGCGACTGCTTTGCGACGTCGTCGAAGTTGCGCCAAACCTCCGTTGCGAAGCACCGCGTCGTTACCGAAGACGACGCGCGCCCAGTGCATCGATCGCCGTACAGAGCCTCCGTTAAAGAAAGGGAGGTGATCCAGGAGCAAGTTCAAGAGATGCTGAACGACGACATAATCCAGCCTTCAAGCAGCCCGGTGGCCTCTTCAGTCGTACTGGTTAAGAAGGCTGCGCCACTCTCGATACTTTTCATCGATGGACCTGAAGAGCGCTACTGGCAGATCGAAGTCGACGAATGGGGCCGAGAGAAGACAGCGTTCGACCCTGCTGTTACGCCTACTGCGACGCCCGCGACGCTGTATTGTTATTTTCTGTTTCCTTTTTGTTTTTATGCACAAGTTCGCCCCATTAAACGTTTCCGTTTCCTAGGCTATTCTTTGTTTCGCCACCTCACCATTCGGGAGCGTCTTGAAGCGCGAGACGCATGCGCGATAATGCTCTCCGATCTGACGTGCAAACTGCCGGAAAGAGGGCTGCTCCGACTTGCCGCGCACGACAGTTCGAGGCACACGCTTCCGACACGTCATTCCGGTCAGTTTGGCCCAGTTTCGCATACCCCACTGCCGGATGGATGGATGAATGGATGGATGCTAATGACTGTATTCATAACGGGCGGTAGGTTGCACCACCTAGCCTAGAAACCTAAAATACTCTTCTCGCCCTTCGTTTGTTTTCTGACTTCAAAACAAACACACTATTTTTAATATATTCCATTGAAGTGTGCATGTCTAAAGATTTTACGTGAGGTTACTTTTTCTTTTTTTGCTCAAAGTTACTTAATGACGA
>JABSTQ010003294.1:0-23021 GCA_013358835.2 Ixodes persulcatus
GGTCTATTCTCGGTAAAAAGGGACAATGTCGCAAACAAAAAACTTGCAAAAACCGCATCAGCATGATTAGTGACTCAAACTCCGTCGCACTGGTCGGCACGCCAACCGAACGACGCTCCTAAAGTTAAGACCTTGGGTCAGACAAACTACACGAGTAGCAATGCATTTCAAACAAAATTCATGTAGGCGACAAATATTCACGCGCCGTGACAAACAGGGGAAAAAAAAAAAAAAAAAGAAACGACGACAAACACAGGTGCTTTGCAAAGAGTGATTACATGGTGTGGCTCTCCTCCCTCCCAATCTCCAGACTTTCAGATCATTTGATGCCCGTAGTCCAATCCTCCAGTTGCTCGGAATGTAAGAAAAAACTCTCCTGCTGCTAGAGTAGCCGGCTGTTCCCCATCTTCGTTCACGAAAAATTTTTGGCTTTGCTCACCAAAAAATAGGCAGTCTTGCCACGCTCTTCATCCCTCCTTTGTAGCGTCCGTTCAAAAAAATAACGAAAATCGTGGTCATTTCATTGCCCGCAGTCATTTTTTTTTTTCTTTCCTTCTTTTCCAAAGAGCACTTTCACTTTAGGGCAGGCACCCGACGAGAACACGAATGACCAATGGTCCAAGTTGAGGACCCACCTCTACAGAACGACAGACGTATTCTTACTGTAGGAGCGGACCAAATGCTTTTGGATGAAACCGGTCCTACAGTAAGAAAGGGCCTGTTGTTCTGTACGAGTGGGTCCATCCCGACTGAACGGCACAGAACCTAACAAGAAAGATGCTAAAGAGAATTGCATCCTCGCCAAATTTGAAATTTCAAAAGGATGGCTCCGCACAATGAAATGCTTCAGCAGCTAAAACCGTGTTACGAGACTCCTTGCTTTTGAATGTAATTTGACGCATCAGTCGAATCAAAGATAAGATTTCTATTTTGTATCATTATAAAACTGAAACCAGAACAGCCAATTTGAAAAGGGTGACAATTCCCAAGTGTCGACAACAATGTCCGCTAAAGACTCGACAGAGGCTTTATCCAGATTAAACTAAAGGACCTACTTGGTTCAGCTAACGCTACCCTGGTGTCAATTTTGTTGATTCTTTGGTGCAATGGTGAGTGAATGCTCTGGCCGTGAGGGGGTTTGGTGAACGCAACACTGCTCGAAGGTCGGATTAAGGACGCGGGGTGAACGAAGAGGAGGGGAACAGCCAAAAGCTGAAGTGCTCGCCTTCTGACTAGAGACGGGTTCTTTGAACAAGGTACCTTGAACATCAAAATGCTAGGGTTTTCTGCAAGGAAAGAGAAACAGGAGAGATACAGTTAGAGGCAGTATCTCGATCACCGACTGAAGAGAAGCAAATTTCCCCTGTAACGCCGAATTAGAGCGCAGCTCTTGAGGAGGAGGAGGGGAAGGTACGGAGAGGAGGCTATGCCTCTCCTCCTCTCCTGCTCGCCTCCCATTTAGGGGAAAATTTTCCACTAAATTTAGCTCGGAACTTTTTCCGCTAAATTTAGCGGAGATATTTTTCCGCTAAATTAGCGAGAAATTTTTTCCGCTAAATGTGGCGGGGAAATTTTTCCGCTAAATTGAGAGGGGAAATTTACCCATAATGCACCGCACAATTACGCTGATGCCGACGGCAACGCCGCTCAAGCCCGAAACGGGCGCCTAAGAGCTGCGCTCTAAAATAAAAGACTCGCAAGCACCCCAATGAAGAAACCACTAAAGCGGCGTCAGAACAGCTTTTTCAATTTCTACTTTACACTAGCGTTACGAGCTTGGGAACATGAACTTTAAACAAGGTGCAAAACGATAGGTCGAAGATTAAAAAGCAAGCTTGTTTCTGGTGTCACAAGCAGTAGTTGTCTATGCAACAGCCAACATCTCTGACACCAGCTTTGAATGTGTCTGAAATGGTGCTAAGCTTTCCTTTTTCTTGTCAAGTATAGTTTTTTCTTGCAGCAACTACACTTTTGTTTTCCTGAGTGTACAGTTATCTTTGTATACGAAACTTACACCTCAACCTAACCATTCGCACTGCTTACTTAGAACCTATTCACTGCCCACTTACCCAGTAACATTATACAATAAGTGTATCCACTGACATCATATATGCATTATTTCTTGCAATTTGAAGAGCTGTGTGCACATGGTGACACTTTTCTGATGTGCTCCCAATGCACAATCACATGTGCAGTCACTTTTGCCTGTACTACGTCCAAGCGGGCTTAAAAAGCCGTCAATAGTGCCTTGCTTCAGGTTACGCCTCCGTTTGCAATCGGCCACTTTATATTAGTTCGAGAATCGCTGCCTTCTTTTCTAGCATTATAGTTGAGCACTTTCCGTGTTTCTTAGCGACACTTTGCGGCGGCGGAAGAACAGATGAAGCGATGACATCCAAGCCAGCGTAGTCCGAAAACACGATTCACAGAGACGAAATGAGAGGTGCAGGTCCACGACACCAGAATGGTGAATGAACAAAGCAAAATGGTAACAACGATGACGATAATGACGTGCAGCTAGAGAAAAAAAAAACGTAGCATAGCGTCACTTAGCGGTAGGACTTCGCAGTACTCAAGTAGCGCTGCCAAACCAAGCGAATCCATGTGCAGCCAACATAGAACCTAAAATGGCGGTTTCTCGGTGGTGTTTCTGGCCGATCGTTCGCGGCGATTTTGTCAGAAAAATCTAACTTTGGGATTTCCAGCTGTCCGAAACATTGGTCGTCAGTATGCACTATTTCAATCGGGTATCGGGTAGGTCACAATTCTTCCTTTATCTCCGAAATATAGAGCAAGCCCGTATCATCGGCATCTGAAAAATCGGTCGCCGACTGTACAGCGAGACTTCCTTCTGGAATTACCAGGTTGCACTCATAGTTACCAGACACCCCTAAAACGAAGTTCACATCGACTATAGCATCGGACTTTCCTATAACACTGGAAGGATTAAAGGAACTGCATCCATACTTTAAAAACATTTTTCGAGGGGCAGACAGAGCGACTAGGAACGCCCACTCGAAACATACGGAGCGGTGCCCACGTGATTAGCCACATAATATCATTCAACAGAAAAAGGTTAGGGAAGGGGCGGGGGGGAAACATTTTTTTATTGTGTCTCCCGTGATAGTACTTTTAAATGCCCAGACCTTATCTTGCCTGCACTAGCTGCATCGTTTCTGCGATCCACCCCAACATTCACTATGTTTTGACCGAGCTCTTTTGCGGCGTTCCGGTCATTCCCGCTCCAGCTCAAACTTCCCGTTCTCGATGACGCCTCCACGTCCAAGAGTGCATGCGCAGTCAAAGTGCGACGAAATGCAACGAGTACGTGCAGGAGGCCAACCGTCTGAAAGAAGTGCCCTGCTGTCCTTGCCCTGTCGGTGACCACACTAGACAGGTCGTCAAACATGACACCTTTTAAGTCCCTGACAGAGTTAGAACAACGTGGCACGTCTTTTCAGCAACCGGTCTCCAGCATGCACTACACGCCAAAGCGCCGGAGCCGGGACTACCAAAGTTCCTCCCTGCCCTTTTCGCCTCGTCAGCAACTGTAACGGACTGCCCGTCGAGACATTCCGTCTGACGGTCTGCTGAACGGGATGCGTTGCATTGGCCCTCGACGACCGGAGAGCGGAGACTCACCTGCCATGCGGCAGAACTCCTCTGTTCATCCAGGTTGACCAGCATGCTGCTGAGCCAGGTACCCTGCCTGCCTCACTTCTTGGTCATGATCTTGAGGTACTGCAGGGCGCTGCGGGCTGCGGCCGCCCTCGCCTGCTCGGGGCTTTCCGCCGTCCCGAAGCACACCGCCAGCGGCAGGGACGTCAGCTGCACCAGGCACTGGTGCTTGCCTGTGATGAGCACCCCGTCCATCTCAGTCTCCCCTGTCGGCGAGCAACGTAGGCGCTCGGCACTCGACTCAAACAGCCGAGTTGCAGGAAGTTCCGCATGAATCAGATTAACTAATAACCAAAAGCCTTTTTACAGGAATGCTTCTCGAAGTTTCACAACACGGTCAACAGACCTGCTGCAAAAAGAGCAGTGCCCTACACGCAGCGCCGAAAAAAACCTTGGGAACTGCAAGTGTAGGACGGGCTGTAGCGCTAGCCGAAGCAGACGACGGCAACGACGGAAGCGAGTATGTGAGAGCAGGCGCGCGACTGTGCTACCAAATAATTCCTTATTCCACAAATGTTCTATAGCCTCGGTGCAGAGAGGTTTTCTGTAGTTGGAACGGCTGGATGTGCCGGATTTTCTGCTTTGAATTGAATTGCCCCCGTCTATTCATAGTGGCACCTCTAGCGCCAGGCGAGACCATCCCTGCTGTCTAGACAAACCCAGTATCTCAGAGCGCCGGCGGCAGCCCCCTCCTCCGGTACTGCACAACTGCGCAGACACTGTGACGCAAATGGATGCTCTCACACGCGACGTGCTTACACTGCTAGGGGAAGATTTGGCACTGTAAGCACGCTGTCTACTGGAAAGGAGCAGAGTGGAATGTATTCTCCCTAGTAAAGTGTTCGATGCTACCTTCTCCCTCTCTTCAGTATCACATGGTAGAGGCTTTGGGAGAAGGAGGAGCATAAAGAAAGTTCTGTGCACGGCCTTTCATGATTTTTGCAACTGGTCTACGGACCTTTTCTCAGCAACGAGCACAGTCAGGGGGTTGGTCTGCGAACTACGGATGACGGCCAACCCAACATGCCTCCACTCGTCAAAACACATTGGCATTGTGCTGTAGCGCTGGTTTTCTTTGCTTTTCATGCCCAATACCAAAGAAAAAAAAAAAAAAAAGATGATATTTGCGCAAAAGATGGTTGCCGACAATCTTAGTTATACGGGACAGCGCCCTCCGAAAATGGCGACAGTGGGAGGCAAGGCCAGGGGAGAGGATGCACGCATGCGCAGATTATTACTGGTGAAAGGTCCATCGCTAGCAAACCGTCGTAGGAAGCGACACAGACGACACAAACCCGTCCGTAACCCTCTCGAAGCCCCGCCGACGAGATGCCCCGGCGGCGAAAGAAGGGAGCCCACCCACCGTCGGTGCTGAGCTCGTCTATGGGCACGTAGGTGACCTCGAAGCTCTGCTCGTCGGCAATCTCCCGCAGCAGCCCGACATAGTCCAGGCCCGCCGTGTTGAGTGGGGTCCCCTGGAGGGAGCCCAGGCGGGCGCCGTCCGAGCCCTGCAGCTGGCGCAACAGCTGGCCCACCTGCTGGCTGTGCCGGGGCGTTAGGGTGTTGATGTTCTGCTCCTTCAGCCCCATGTAGCACTTGGCCTCCTGCAGCACGCTCCCCACGCTCACGCCCGTGTTGCCCACCAGGCTGCCGAGGCCGCCGCCGCACAGGCCGCCGGGCTCGCCAAACTTCTCCTGGAAGCGGACAAGACAAAGGGTGAGGGCTAGCTGGTTCTGACCTGTCTGCTACCATTCCGGATATCGAGGCCACGTTGCACAGCATTGCCGCATATGCCGCGGAGACAGGAGGATGACGTACAAAACTCGATACAATGACGACGGAGCCCACCACTACCCCGCACCTCTACCACGCTGTGAGGAAGATCGGGCGAGGTAGGCACGCACGGGGAAACATTTAATTCCAACCGCCGTTGTTGCACCTTGGTTCACTCGACCGGCGCACCGATGAGGGTGGTCAGTCTGATGAGAGAGATGTTTGGGGATGACAATGAAGTGGATTACATCCTCACACCCCCTAGTAAAATTCCCGCTTCACTTTTCCGACAAGTACCAACAACCATTGTTGTGCGAACGCACGAGAAACGTGTCACGAGCGAGTGCTGCATCGCCATTTACTTCTAAGAGCCATTCATTTCACCCCTGCACTGTAATCCGCTTCCAAGGGCCTGCATCATCAGTTGCTTCCATCTGTCGCTACTTGCAAGACAAACGCAAGCACATCAAAGGGCTTTAGTTCTGACGTTCCAGTTGGCAGGTGGTGCGCGGTGCTTACCCCATTTACCCGAGCAATGGACGCACCATTTATTAACAAAGCCTGCACGTCCACTTTCCCACAGAGTGTGTTGACCATTGAGAGTCAACAGGAGTAGCAAAGCAACTTACGGCACGGAGGTAACATCCTCACGTGAAAAAGCCATCTGTACAGATCACATTTCCACAGAACATTGTTTTGCCAACCTCGTTATTGTCTGTGCTTCTTATGTAGAACACAATCGACGGCTGTATGTGTGCTCTGCGGAAAAGCAGGCTCCAAGGCTCTTGTTAATAAACAGTGCGTCTACCACTCCAGCAAAGACGGTAGTTGTCTGCGACGACCTCCGTTGCTATAGGGTGTATTCACTGGCGGCCATATCTGTGTGCGCTAATGCTGAGCACGTGCTGATGGCGAGCTTCCACAGTCATTTTGTAACGTACACCCCGCACCATCAAGATTGCCGGTCTTGGGAGCCTATTAATGCGAGCTTGTTCTGAGCATGCGCTCTAGACAGTGACCTCAAATATGGCGGCCAGTGAATACCCCCTATACCCTCTGGACACAGTGTTTCAGGTGCTCTGAACTGCTATTAAAGGGAAGACACGAGGCTTTCATCCTACCGGTACCAAACCACCGCCAATTTATGTGGTGTAAAGTAGGAACACTATCATGGGATCACTGCTGAAAATAAAAGGTAAAGTCGGGAGCTGGTGAAGCGGTGGCTCAGCGGCCAAACGCAACCACTTTACAGAACATAATCTAAAAATCGGTGGCGGTCCGTTCTTTTTTTTTTTTCCCCGTCTAGCAACTGAGTCACACAGTGGGTAACTCAGTGGGTAACTCCTGTTGCAAGGTTTGGGGACCGAACGTAAGAGTACCACAGCTCGAAGCGCGTGGAATGATAACTTGCGCTGCAGAACCCAAAGGTTTTGGGTTCCATCCCTGCCCTAGGCCGCAAAGATCTGGGTGAGCATCCGATCGGTGCGTGTTTGTGCAATTACAACTGCGCCATTTGCATTAAAAATCGTAGGCTAGCAGTCTCACTCCACTGGCAAAATTTCTGAACTACAGCATAAAGCAACGATGCATATCTCAAAGGCAGACAAACGTCATGCTTTCTAAACGCTCACATTTATTATTATTATTTTTTTTTCCGAAGTGACTATGAAACAAAACTTCTAAAATTCAGAGGACAGATTCACGAAACGAGCTTACGCCAAAAATGTGCGTGCGACCAAGCCTAAGAACAAATTCGTATTCACACAACGAAATTATTATAAGTTTTGCGTAAGTTACGATGGAATCCTACGACAGCTCTGGAGGTGTCTACACTTTCTACGATCAAATCAACATGGCCGACAGCGTCCTCTCAGTTACTTGATCGTGACGACCAACGGACATTTCTCTTTCTATGTGCTCTCCACGTGCGTCCCGGCTTCAAGAAGCAAGAACAAAATTAAGTACTTGAAACCAACCGTGACGGATATGAATGCTGGATCCACGGACATTCGGAAAAAGCTACAACGGTAATGATCTCATCGACCAAGCGACCGCCATGGGCTAGCTCGGAAGAATATAGGCCTAGCAAGGCACTCCGACGCAGCATTCCTTAGACAGTCTCTGGCCAAGACCGTCTGCCCAAGACCGGTTGGCTCGCTGAATGGAGTAAGACCGCGCGACCCTCGTGGTCCCTTCCCGTACGAATAGTTTGATCGCTGACCTCGATTTTCGGTTAAGAGGTCAGTTTTTTTCTCTTGTCATCCCCTTGTTTTCAGGGGCAGCTGTGGCGAACGCTCTGGTTGAAAAGGGACACTCTCATTGATTCTACCTCTTGTTTTGTGTGATACAGAGTTCAAATAAATGCCGTATGAATTACAGTAGAATCTCGATAAACGGAAATCGCTTATACGGAATTGTCGCTTAAACGGAATTGTCGCTTAAACGAAACAACTATCGCGGAGTTCTTTGGTTTTGTATTCATGCAATGTAAAAATATTCCCGTTAATCGGAACTCAAATTCTCGCGCCTCCGGGTAAACGGAACTGAAAACGAAACTATGTCGCCGACATATTTTTCGCTATCGCAGAAAAGAAAAATAACTCTTGAGTAATAAAACAGTATTAAAAATGTTCTTAATATTTATTAGCTTTATTGCCCAAAATTAGCATGTACGCATGTTTTTTTGGAGTTTTCTCATTTTTACGCGTAGGTGGCTATGTTGGGTAGGCTTGGCTCAACAGGGCTTCTGCTCGCATCTTAGGCCTAGTGTCCTACTTTCTGCGATGGCGGCTACGAAGCGACAAAACCGTGCGCTCACGGTAGAAAAAAAAAATCGAAGTTATTAATGATTTCGATAGCGGTCGCTTCACGAAAACGGCGCTTGCAACGAAGTATGCCATTCCCAAAAGTAGCGTGACAAGGATTCTTCACGACAAGGAAAAGCTGCGGAGTGCGTTCAGCAGTACGCAGTTTGGACCAAAGAGGACGAGGCTGCGACTCCCCGAACACGAAGAGCTTGAGAAGTGCTTGGCGTTGTGGCTAAGAAGTGCCCGGAGTGAGAACCTTCCCGTCACTGGACCCATAATGTGAATATACAAAAGCAGCAATTTGGTGTTTTTGTCATTATTTTGCCTTCTACATTCACTTGCTGGTGTTTACAAATTGTGCACTTGTGGAAACAGCATTTAAGCTGGCATTCAACATTTTTAGTGTACCTACACTACATAATCTCAGTAAATGAAACTCCTGATAAATGGAACAGATTTTCCTGGTACCTTCAGGTTCCGTTTATCGAGATTTTACTGTACTTTCACAACATATGGTACATACACTTTGTTATTAGTATGTCCTCTTTATTCCGACACAACGGTACTTCAACACTGTCGAGCTAGGGCAGCTCGTGGGAGTTACACAATGCCGGTCCAACCTTCCTTCCGCCGAGTGCCATGTCAGCATGGAGTTGCAATCATAAATCATTGGTCCCGAAGCACTTACCAAGACGCGGACCAGCGCTTCGATCAAGCACGCACGTGTCCGCTCCCAGTGTGAACAGGTATTTACGTGGCTCCTGCTGACACTCTCATACTTCAAACGTATCTTCTTGGAAGTCGGGCTCGCTCCTGCATCCCCGAGACCGTAAAAAACGCCACGAAGAATTGTTTTCCTGTATACCGTTTTGCAAACGAGCGGCACGGGCCGTCTCCTTTTAGCAACGATGATAGTTGTGTTGACTTCGTAGCGATAGTCTGTGGCAGTCGACAAAGGTAGTTGTCCCGGCCTTGGCATTCGGGCCCGTTTAAATCGTGGTGGCGTAGACATTTCACTACACGGACACGATCCCAGACAAGCGTTAGAGGAAAGTCAGCCTGCGTTTGTTGTTATTCAAAATCCACGTGCTCGGAACCATGCCAAGCTCTTTCATTGGTCGTTTGTGATGCGCTTTGCACGAGTGACTTGAGATCACAAGATTCGAGTGCACAGAGGAATTTCAGGAAATTATGAATGAATCAAATCAATTATATAGCTTTCTCGTAGCGTAGAATTAGGAAACAGTTAGTTACCATCAATGTTCAACATCACAGTCCTGGAGCATCGGATGTGATCGAGCTGCCAACCATAAAAGTGCCATCGGCACACTGAGCCCAGGTATTTTCCAAACTTCTACCTCAGTAATCTTAAAAACGAGTGATCAATCTTTCTTTCCAAAAGATATGAACCTTGGGAATACATGAGGCAACTGATGCTCTTATCCACAATCCAAGCATTAGGCTTAGGTGTTTTCGAGACTGAGAAGAAGGCCCGCCGCACACCTGCCAACGCGGAACCTACATGAATCGTGGCACGAAGAATGCCTTGTTGCATACCATTTTAACTTAGTTAAAGGGGCGATGCAACGATTTTTGTACTTTGCGCAAATACTGCTTAGAACGGATCCCTGACGTTAATGACCTATGAAACATGCGTTCGTTTTTCACCCCACGCAATAGGAGTCCCAGAAAAAAAAATTAAAGAAAAACGAGCAGCGTTCACCCCCTCAACTCGCAGCCAGAACAAGCGGCCACGTGATCTGGAGCCCATTATGTACCGCCAATGTTGATCATAGCCACGCGCTGGGGTTGGCAAAGCACAGGACACGCGCTGAGTTCCAGACATTGTTATGGCTCGGCTATTGTCGTCGTTGCAGCGATTGGACACGGGCCACTACCCGAATGCTTTTTAAGCTAGTAATTATCACGAGCCCGAATCGAGTGCCTACGCAATGCTCGGGTCCAATCTATGAACAGCATTCAAATATCGTCACTGGGCGGTACTGCTACCGCCCAGCTATGTCATCAGGTTTTGCGAAGGAGAGATTGAATGAAAACGCTCGGTTTTGTGCTTGAAATTACACCGCAACAAAGGAGTTTCTTGGTCAGTGGCGTTGCGTGCGAGTATCCTTGAGTCCCACTAGTGCCAGTAAGCTCGTGTAAAGTGAAAAACATTCCAATTGAATATTGTTGCACCGCCCCTTTAAAGTGTGCTCACTACCGATCAAAATGTAGCCCGTTCTGGTCTATCGGTTCCAAGGTGGCAGGGTGCTTTGCAGCATCCTACCTTGCAGTCATGTTCACTTCTGCCTTGCTGTCACGTACGTCGAGATACAATTCGAATTACCAAAAACCCTGAATATGACTCAAAATTAAAAACCTGAACGCCAATGCCACGGCTAGTTCTCACTGAACAAGAAGCACATGTTCATGCGAGTAACACAAATAAGTTAGCAAATCATGTCGGACACGACACAGTTCTGGTCGTGCGACCTGGGAAGAAATTGAAACAGGAGATGCGCGAATACTGAAATTTCAGTTCAATCGAATTCTAATCGAACAGTGCCAAGTAGTGGCCATAAAGTCTAACGTTCAATCGAACACCAAAACTTTTATTTGTGACCTTCACAAGACCGAAAAAGTAAACTGCATAAATGAGAAAAAACTGTCCTACGTCATTGTTCCTTGAACTGTAGGTCGTGACCTCAAGGGGGGTCACGACACGCTCAGCAGGGAGTCTCAAGGTGGCCCAGGAAATTAATATATGCAAGCTTGGCTTCTCTATGGTGGCCTCAACAAAAAACCACAAAGACACTTAGGACTGCTAACGTGTCGCAATGCGAAAACATTTGTATAAGTAGTGTATTCTTACAAGCTGCGCGCTGCACTGAGCCCGGTCCGGCGACCCCTGCAGAAACTGTCCAAGCAGGCTCTGCGGCCAGCCGCTCTGCAGAGCCCGGCCACCCTCTACCCCTTACCGGCGGTCGGGCCGCTGTGCCATGGAAAGGTCCTCTCCGTGGAGTGGCGTTCCTTGGAACTATGCCGCGCGCCAGCCAATGGAGTTTATTCATGAATTCGCTGCTACAAACTATAGGCTTCACTCTATGAAGAAGGAAATTTCGGTGCCGTCTGGTGCGACTTCAAAAGCTGATAATGCCGGTTATCTCCATGATACAGTTAATACTTTCCCATTAAAACAAAGTACAGGTTGCAGCTCGACATGGAACCGGAACTGAGAATTGCAATACCCAAACTCTGCCCTCATTCTGAAATACTGCTTTCCAACAAACAAGCTCACTTTAGTCATTAGGAATAGTCAGTCCTGCTGGTAGGCATGCATTTTTTTTTCTTCTGCTCAGGTGATTCACCCTGACTTCCAATTGTCAAATACAGTGCAATCCAATTATAACAATACCACATATAATGATGTCCTGCTTATAACGATCAGTTTCTAGAGTTTTTAGACTAGAAACACTCCAAGTCTAGTCCAGATACTACGATAATCGGTTACAACGATTGAATTTTAGGGTTCTCTCATTATCGTTATAAGTAGACTGCACTGTAATATTTAAGATAATTTTGCGTCATTACCGTTTATGTATTGGAATGAAAAAAACTTGCGGCGGCATGAAAAGCCTCGTGGGGGGAAAGGGGGGGTGTCACGATGCAATAAGTCATATTTTTAATGGGTCGCAAGGTAGCAAGGTAGCAGAGTTTGAGAAGCACTGCCCTACGTGTTTATTCTTCGGCAGGAGGCACAGAACGAAGGGAGGCAAAGACGAAAAAAAAGAATGTTAAAGGGCAAATCTGGGGGTTTTACGTGCCAAACCAACGAAGGACATCTGGCCTGCCTCAGCAGAAGGCTGAAGATTAATTTTATCCACCTGGGGGTATATTGACGTGCAACTGAATCTCGGTCACACGGCGCCGTCTCTGCAATAAGCCTTTGTCAGACTACGGGCAGAGGTGGCTGAACCGCCCGAATTGGGTGACGTCCACATCACCTAGCACTGGCATGGCGGGGAGCAACAGGTCAGCGGAACGGGCTAGTTCCGTTATTGCTGTTGTTTGTACTTTGACAATAATTTGTCGTCGTATGGATGTTAATGCCGAGAAAAGGTTTACGGCGCACAGTAGCTGGCTGCATGACGCAAGACACTCAAATTCAAAATGGCGACGTGCATGGTTTACGGGCTTTCGTTGAGCGCATCCGGGAAGCTGGGAACATGACCGCTTTGTTCGAAGAACACTGGAAACAAACTACTTTCTGTCAGAATGACTAGTTGTTCAAAGCTTCTAAATGCAGGCTTGATTAGATTAAATTCTAAATACAGGCTTGACTACATATGAGGACTATTTCACCATATGACCAGTATTCCTGGATAAACCGGGACTTTTACAAGCAGTATCAATATCCGATGCATTGAATCATTCGGAAACTCAAATACTAATAGCGAGTTCGTTTCACACGCACTGGCACCGTTCGAGTTCTCTCCCAGAATGCATAGCACTCGCAGGGTGTTGCACGGAGAACTGGACTCAAACAAACTCGCCAAATGCACCGAGTGCAGAAGACTGATGCTGCCGCCATCTATGTTGTAGAAAAGGTACCGACCCCAAACCGAAACTAGCGCCTTTCTGTTCGGAGTGATGGGTGGGGATGCGAGAGTGCAGTCACTACCAACGTTTATCTATAAACGCTGAACGCTGCAACCTGTAGTTTATAGTTGAGATGACTTCAAGCAACTCGGCTGCCGTAGAGATAGTTACTGACGGTGTAAATTCCCGCACCCAGCTGTCTACAAAGCAACTGGTTGCTATCTTTCTATTCTTTTTACCGTTTACACTGAAGAAAACTGATGATGCTGCCCGAGCAGAAACTTGATCCGTTTGAGCGTGGTATTATGCGTGAACCACTGAAAGGGGACGGCTTAAAACTAGTCTGTTGGAATATCCAGCAAAACTTTTCGTGGGACTTTCGATTTCGATCGTCATTACAGGTGGATCAGATATTAGCCTTGGTGAAGACGTCGAGAACGAGTGCTTTCTCGAACAAAGTATGACGGGGCAAGTTAGCTGACGTAGGTAAATGCAGTGGCGGATCCAAGGGGGGGGGCGGTGGGGGCGATTGCCCCCCCCAAACGCCTCGCCAGGCAACCCCCCCCCCCCCCCCCCGGGGTTCTTCGTCAGCTCGAAGAAAAAAAGTAAGCAATCGACGCGAGGGACAAAAGATTAAAACAGCGGTGAGTGGATGCGCCTGCTGGGCGCTTCCAAAGTGGGGTTTATCTCCGTCAAGGTCACGGTACGTCTTCCCGACAGGGACGGCGCCAGGAGTTTCGAAGTGGAGACAGTGGGGAGGCGCACCAAATATCAGGGTCCTCGACTGCAGGCACACTTCCAAACAAGGCCAGCACGTCGAGCACGGGGGGAAAATACCTTCAACATATCTAGTCCCCTTTCTCTCTCCCTCTCTCTCTGTCTCCCTCTCTCTCTTTGGAGGTTGTCTGCGAAAAATTTGTGCCCTGAAAGCTCCCAAACGCAGACGCCAAGCAGCCTTCCTCAAGGGTGCGATCCTATACACAGCGGATTATCCTTCCTCTCTAGCGGCCGCCTTTTCATCACTTTTCGTTTGATGGTTTCTTCGTGGTTCTGGGCTTGTCTTTTGACATGGCTTTTTTGACTTGCTTTGAGATGCTGTCGCCCACGGGCTCACTAAAGGTATATTATTGGCACGGTGTGCTCATTGTTAAGGGAAGTGCGGAGGGCACGTACCAGGAGGAGACGTTCCAGGGGGGGGGTGGAGGGGGGTGGATGCAGCTTGTACAACCAGGTGACCAATTGCTTTTCTTCTCAACTGATAGAGGAAGCAAATGCTCTGGGTACAGTGTAGTCTGGGTCTGAGCTTCTCCTGAAGACGCTCCGGACTTCCCCACGACCTTGACTTAAACATAAGCCCGCTTTCGTCCTCACCTCCATCCCTCACTGAGGATCAGCGCCGCAGCGCGGAATACAGAAAGAAGCCGACGAGCGCCAGAAGGGGTGTTTCCTCTAATGGGCTTCATACTGCCTGCGGTACGACTTCTCGTGGCGGGAAGCTAATAAAAGAAAGATAAACTGTACGAACACTCTAAAGGCTGGAGGCTGCTTACACGGGGTCCTCAAGCCGACGCCGTAGGCATTTATTTGTATACAATGCCGTTTCAACTTAGGGTGGCGGGACATATCTTAGGAAAGGCGCCCGCTACCCCTTGTCTCCCCTTGGCGCCGTCTTTACTTTTCGAGTTAAACGCAGCTTCTGTGGATTGACGGCAGAGCTTTCGCGCGGCTTTGCAGGAGCGAATATGTGTGTGTCGAACAGAACAGAGGCGGCGCTTGCTGGTTCGCAACTGCGGCTTCGAATTCCCTACCTAGGGACTTGGGGAAAACGAGCCCTTTCAAAGAGGCGACTATAAATAAATTAAATAGACAGTGCCTGTGCCCGTTCGAGTGAACACCGACTCCCAAACATCCATGCTGCAGTCGTGATCGGCCTTTAGTCCAGTTGAGATTCGCCGACCGGACAACCGCTCTGCCCCATCATATCTCTGCACCTGTCCTCTCGACCCTGACGAATGAGCTAACTACCCAGAAACAAGTCAGTGTTCCTTTCATACAAAAAATATCTAGACGAAGTGCAATTGAATATAATTTTGAAGGATCCATTGCTGGTTTAAGGTCTTGTCTAAGTTTAAAAGTTATAGTTGCCGAACTGCAACATGCTTTCAAAAATATTCAACAATTATTCGCTTTCGTTCTCTCGAGTTGCATCCAGAACACGTGAAAACACGAGTTTGGGTTGGCAATGCCGCATGTGCTGCGCTCTGGACATTTCAAATATACGGCGAACAACCGACGAACTTGCCTGGCAGCGTTCGTTTCGCTCGCTGCGTCAACAGTGTTTTGACGCCGCGAGCAGCGTCGAAGCCGCCGGGCCATTTTTGTCGCTTGTTTGCAACGTACTCGCTTTATTGAAGCAACCGGCGACAATGAAAAGTATGTTTTAAAACCACATTCTGCATTTTGGCACTGAATATAAAGTTCTAACTACTATGCCAAGCTTAATCTCAAAGAACAGCCGAGTTTTAGATTAAAACATTTTTCGCATTGTCATTAGCTGCATGAGCTTCCTCCGTATAGTTGGCAAAGTTGGGCTGTCCGTACATGCTCTACGGATGTAACGAGAATATATAAATATTCAAGCAAAAGGATCCCAAAAGTTGCAGCCCCGCCGGGGATATCTGAGCCATCAAGTTACACTGTCTGCAATTTTCACAGCCGCTATAGCACCAAACATTCATCCCCAGTAGTTAAACTTCTTTTTTCTATTTCTAGCGCGCTGCCACGCGAATGGAGTAATCCCGTTTCCTATTAACTACAAAATTCCTTGCGTTATGGTGTTCAGAAAGGATAGTGCCACCACAATTTTCTAGATACTTACCTCTAGCGTGGTCACCCGAAAGGTTTTAATTCAAAGAGTTCATCCTCATCCCCGACAGGTAAACCGATACAAAAGCTTTCAAGATCTATATTATGTTATCAGAGTTTAGTAAAAACGAAAAAACGATAACTCCACAAAAATTTAAACATCCCCCCCCCCCCCCCCCCGCCGTTTACACCGAGGAACCGCCCCCCCTAAAATGGAGGTCTGGATCCGCCCCTGGGTAAATGTTAAACATGATGATGTTGCCCAAGCCTCGGGTGAAGTCACTGTGTTTAGCTTTTTCTGATGCTTATTGGGCAGTCAGAGGTTTCTGCTGGGGGAGTTTTGTCGACAAATGTTCAATTTTTCACCCGCACACGGATCGTGATTAACATCTCGGAAGCCGCTGATGCGTTTGTTCTGAGCATTTCTTGACACACTGGTATATTTCAGCGTCTGTACGGCAACACAGCGATTTAAAACCTGCAAATAAAGCATGGGATGTCAATTGCTTCCTTCATGAAATAGCAGACGCTCACAATTCAAGCTCGTGTTTGATTCCGTTGCCCGCGGGACGCGATTTCTATCAGAAAATCTACTTTTTTTCCTTTCGGTTCCGCGACACATTGTAGCAGACGAACCCTCGTCGTCTGCTCTCGCTCCTCGCCGGCTCGCCGAAGCGAGGCATGACGAGATTCCATTTTGGCGCACGCCCGATTTTCTCGGTGCAGCGAGTGCACGCACGCGTGGGGTGCCGCCGCTGAAACGAACTCGGAGAGTGCAACCACTCGTGGAGTGCCTGCCGAAACGAACTCGCTTTACGCCGCGAGTGGGCACGCGTGGGCACGAGTGCTGTGAAACGAACTCGCTATAAGAATCTAAACGTGGAATCGAATTATTCGGGCAATCACTATTCAATTCAAATTCGAAACTGGAATATTTGCACACCCCCAACCCAAACTAATTCGATTACCATGGCTGGCCATTTAGGTACAAGGCATAAACATTTATGGAAGCAAGATGCACCCAAAGTAGCAGAAAACAACTGGATAATTTTATTTTCTTAAATAAGAAAATAAATATTTATATTAAAATTCTGGTTATTTTATGCAGTTTATAAGGTTCAACTATACAAGAAAAGTTGAAATACTCACCAATGTAATCTGGCCACGCTACAAAACTATTTAAAGCTACCCAAAGCACTCGAGGTTCGGGTCATTCTTTCGAAACATTACAAATCCATAGATTCAACCCTGTCTCGAAGAAGGATTCGTTGCATCACCACTCTTCACTTCACGTTACGACGAACAGCAGAGGACGCTACGAACCGTTGAAGCCGATGCAATACCGTGAGAGTGTCACGTGACTTTCGGGAGACCCGCAGCAATCTGCAGGGCACGTAGCCACACTATATGTTCACAGCGGTAAATCAGCTGGGACGGCTCACAATGTATGCCGCAGTCCGTCGTAAGGTGAAAGGGAGCATAGTGTTGAGACAAGGTCACAGCGAGCGAAGCCAAGGGCACTCACGTCTTCTCCATTCATCTCTCCGTTCTGTACGTTCTCGATCAGCTGGATCATCTTGTAGGCAGCCTGGCGCTTGGCCAGGCGCTTCGATTTTCCCTTGCCTGCGTTAAAATGAAAAGTTGAGTCACACGCTACTCTTACAGATTCCACAAGATTGGAGGTACATAAGTAGTACACAATGAGCGGACAGTGTTTCCTGGAGGGACTTGTTATCTGCACCCCCTTTGCTCGCGTCTCTCTCCCTCTCGGGCCAATCAGTTTGAAGCATGCCCGACTCGAGTTTATGGCGGTGACCGCACATATGGTGATAATAATGTAAGAGCAAATCTGCAGCCACTCTAAAGTAAAAAAAAATAAATAAAACACCGACTGCACTTAGGAGCAGGTAGGGCACAGTCTACAAAGTATCAAAAAGCTGACACACAGCTTGAGAATGACACTGCATTTGACGAAATGGCAAAAATGACAGCCATCATTACAAAAGCTGTCAGCATTCGTGCACTCGACTCTGTCGGTAAAATGGTCGCCTAGCCTCAACAACTAAAACTGTGCGCACTCCAAATTTAAATTTCACATTGAGAAATGTCAAAGTCCCATATGCAGAACGCATACACACTCAAATACGGATAGCGTAACATGACGGAGTCAAATTGTGCTATCATATGATGTCATGCAATACCATGACTTTGCACCTTAAGTCATATGACACCATGACACCATGCGACCTGGTGTGGCCTGACGCACGTCATTCAAATAATTAATTTTTGCACATAAAATTAAAGGATGGAAACCCAGTAATGTTTTTTCAGTGTTCTCGAATGACTTGTTATTCCAAACTTTGTTAAACGAAAGTGATTAATCAGAGATTGTACAGGCTTCAAAGAAAAAAATTTAACGGTTTTTAAGGACTTTTAAGCGCCTGTAAACATATTTTCAAGGACCCCTACCACTACTCTATCTAGTAAATTTATAATATAATAACTTTTTGAAATGTACTGTGAAAATTCTTTATTGCACGATACCTAGGAAAAGGCGCATTTGCCAAAGAGGTGCTAGTAAAGGGTTCAGTAGAGCTACTACAGCTTTTCCTTGATTTCCTGGTTGATGTTTAGAAGTTATTGCATCTTCGTTTTCGCCGTTCTCTTTAGGCTGTTCTACTTGACAATATAGGTTATGTCACCTGTTGCATCTGCTTTCTCAGTGTCTGTAGTTGTCGTGACCCAGCCACGACTGCGGAAAGTTGCCCTTCCCGAGTATTGCACACAACTTAAACTATGTCCACCATGTGTAGCGTAAAACGATGTGGAACAGGCGAACCAGGAGTAGCTAGCAAACAGTACACAAGAGAACAAGGCGAACAAGGGCAAGAATGCAAGATGGCGGACGGGCGACACAAGATTCGGAACCACCGAGATGCTACCAAAAGAAAGCTTCCTCGTTGAAATTTTGAAATTTATATTAACCCCTTAAATGGGGACCTTTTTGACCAAAAATATCTGTTAAATGGGGAGGTTTTTTTTTTAAAGTGATCATAGCTCTCGAAGGTATAACAATAATCTCAAAACCTAAAACAAATTTATTTATATCAAGTTGGATGTGCACAACGGCACTTCCTACAGTCCGAAATGGATCTTTCACTGTGCTGGCGTCTTGCCAGGTTGCAGCAGACCCCGAAGTTGATGATGTTTCCATAAACGATTGTTTCGCTGTGTCATCTTTAATTTTCGTGTCGGATCCCGGGGAGCATTCCATCGAACTCGAGAAATCAACATTGCAGTCGCTGTCCATGCGAGTATTTTGCAGCAGCTCAGTGATTTCTTCGTAGGTCAAGGCACGCGCTGGCGTTTGCTGGACACCATTTTTTAAACAAACAGTCAAAGGTGTCATACAGGAGTCTTCAACCTTTTTTTGTGCTGCCATGTATGCATCGTTTTTAAAACTAAAATGTTTCTGATACACGAGGATAGATGGCGCATCCTACCCACACGCTAAATTGAGCGAGCGTTTAAAGACGCGCTTCCCAACAGCAAAAAAAGTGCAGCGCGTCTATAGATACGCCCCCCAATCTGCGGTCAAAATCGACGCGCGTCTAAAGACGCACTCCCCAGTTAAGGGGTTAACATACCCATAAAAAGAATAATTAGATTTCATTATTGTAAAAAAAACTTCATTATTAAAAAAAAAAAAAAAAAAGGGGGGCATTTACGGGACATTTAAGGGTTTTCAAGCACTGCTAGAAATTCCAGGGCTTTCAAGGTCTGGAAAATGCCATTTTCAAATTCAAGGGTTTTTAAGGAGCCATGCGAACCCTCTTAATGCTTTTTCTACGCTATAAATTTTTCTTCCTTGATGATTAAGTTGATTAATGCTTATACATTTTTGTATATGCTTCTATGTATATTTCAGCATATACACCAAATCATCTTTACAAACAAGCCGGAGCGCCCTAACGGCATGCCACCAGCACCGCGCATGCGCGATAGGGTGTGGGTAAGAGGCGTCACTCCCCGCACCAACAAATAATTGTAATGTAATGTTTTCGTCATTAGTGCGAATCCCCATGCTCTTTTTCGCATTGGAATTGTTCATTCTACGTCTTCCTAGCTATGTCTTACTACTTTAGTGGCCTGAGTGAAATAAACGAGGCTCGTTACATCGCAGAACTTTGTGTAAATAATGTGACATGCAGCGATTCATTCCACGTGAAGGCCGTAGAATGGACGCTGTTGCGAAAGGCCCCAGAGACGACCTTGCCCTTCCAAACCGACCGGCACGGGTGAACGCCCTGGAACATCGTCGCCAGGTGGCTACGGTCAGCTGCGCCCAGATACAGAGCGAGAGGCGCCTTGGAAGTCGCCAACGCACCTTGGTACACGGGGACGACGTGACCTTCTCCGAAGGATCATCGGGTTGACCCACACCAGTGTCATCTGGCGGTCTTTGCCGTCCGGCCCCTCTCCTTGGTTCTGCTGTCTGACCTCGACGCACGGCGACCCGACAGCCTTGGGACGTCCTCGACAAAGGAGGGGGCTTTACTCAATTTCCCCAGCTTAGATCGCCCATGGGATTATCCCCTAACATACGGAAGCCAGGAAGCCTGCAATTATGGATATCTTCCGCCTTCCTCGATTTCGATGGCACCATTGTCCGCCGAGATTGACCGGCGACACCGCGGCCAAGGACGTCTGGCCCACGGAGTGCGTGACACGTGTGGCAGTGTGTGAGGGAGAGGGAAGGGACCACGCTGTTTCGGTCAAGGCAGGGACGATAGAGATTCCCTATTATGAATGTGGGGAAAAGTGACATTATAAAAGCAGCCGCAGGCGGCTGCTACTTTGTGTTCTCATGTTGTTCTCATGCCGAACGGCAGACTGTACATAGAATGTAAATAAACAGTTTGAGACGAGACACCCTGGCTCTCTGCCAACCCTGCTCGATGTCCTGGGCGACGCATGGCTCCAGCGGTGATTGACTACGTGGACAAGCCCTGAGTCGCAACAACGCTAAAGCCTGATTTACACTATGAGATTCTGCTCGCTATTTTCAGTCACAATGTCGCTCGGGCTGCAAAAGCATGGATGGTAGCTGCGATGTTCGACGTCGATACTTAAAATCGCAAGCAGGATCAAGCCAAGTGAATCAGGCATAACAAGTTGGTAATGGCCACTGGTAACAACGATGAACATCTTATATCTAATGTTCACACTGAGCCTACTTACCCAAAACAACCTTCAAACTTAGAAGTCTTTTAAAACCCGCACTTACTTTTTACTGCAATTACTGGGTCAATGTTTGGTCTACGGGCCGCTGTTGTTTGAACGAACAGACAAATTTGAAAGAGCAGACAACATTTTTAACAATCAGACGGCCATCTGAATGATAAGACGCTTAAAACGTGGTCCGCGAGCGGTCCAGAGAACTCGATGGTTTTCCCGCGTTCATGTTGAAACAAAACTAAATCCGACGAACACAAGTATCCCCAAGTTCAACCCAAAGTGATTCCCACACAAGCAATCGTGATTCAACAGCGGCTGGTTTTGACGGCACCTATCCACGTTCTCGACGAACTGAGCAGGCAGAAAACGTACAAAAACTGATCTTCACACCTTCCCTACTCTTTCGAAACAGCCCCAGTCACGGCGTTTTGATGAGAAGGCAGCTTTTAGACTGGTTTCTTCCAAAACAACGCAGGAATGGCCATCCCACATAGCGACTTCTGCCCACAATCCCAGACCAGAAGTGCGCTCGAAGTTTCACCACTGCGGCGTGAAGCACGTGACAGAGGTTGAGTTGGTGCGTATTGGTGTCCATTTGTATATTTGTACATTCTCACTCTCCTTCAATAATGCCCTCGGACACTGCACAATTAATTCAATAAACGTGGCCACGCAAACAAATGTAGCGGGAAATTGGCAACTAAAATTAACAGACGGTTAGGCGACAGAGACACGAAGTACAAAGTTGCTTCCCTTAAAACGCATTCCACGTTAGCACGAAACCGTCCCAGCTCAAAAACAAGACGTTCAATCGGCACACCGCCTGCGCGCATGCCGAGGAAAATCTCGGATGGCGGCTCGCCAGCCGAAGAGCCGGTTCGCTGAGGCACGGTGCCCAAAACGCGTCACGGACTGGCGCATTTGGTGTCCCGTTCCGTCCAACAATCAAACATAAAAATGGCAACAAAAAAAAAACCAAAAAACAAGTGTCAGAGAATGCGAGCGTTGCCACAATCGCGCGTCCCAACTTTTGACCGCCCCAAAAACTCCCGCGGAGCGTCAAGACGGAGAATGGCCCACAGCAGAGCGCTGTGGGGTCGTTCTCCGTCTGACGCACTGCCAGGGTTGCGGCCGGCAACATGTGGCACCAGTTGCAGACGAACTCCGAGCACCCGGCAGAGGTTAAGCACGCACCCATCTCGCTGAGGTTGTTGACAAGGCAAGAGATGCCGAAGGTTCGCTCGTGGGGCAGGCCCTCCTCAATGACGTCTCGTAGAACGGGGGACGCCAGCAGCTTCATGCACAGCTCCTGCAGGGCCCCCACGGGGTTGCCCGGGATGCCGTCCTCCACGGCGGGCACGCCCGGAGCGGCGGGGGTGGTGTTGTGGTGGTGGCGGCGGGCACGCCCCCGTTGCTGCTGACGTTGAGGTCGCCCCTGGGAGGGAAAATCGAATCTGCAGGTTTTACGTGCCAAACCAAGGGAGGTCGTCTGCCAAGCCCCGGCAAAGGGACGAGGAATGATTCGCGCGGCCGAGACCTCAATTACAGGGTGCCTTTTACGCGACAAGCCTTCGTCGGAATGCAGGCAATTCGGCCAGGATATGAAACCAGTTATAAAATTAAAGGAGGGAAGCAAATGGCTTAGAAGGGCAAGGGGAGGAGTCATACTTTTGATTTTAGTTTCTAGACTAGGTGACGCAAGCTACCGCCCCAATAAAGGGTACAGCCGTGGCATCCATCCACCCATCCGCCGACTGGGGATCTGTAAACGGCGCTTTGCTCGGCGTCACTGAGGCGGTTTTCTTGTCTCAGGATTATTTTGAACACTGCATAGATACTATGCTCCGTTCACCCTAAAGTGAGACTATGGTGAAAGCTACGTCTTTGTTGGACCAGTCATACGCTTCTTTTTTACCCGCATCTACGCTCCCGCACATACCAGGTGCAGACAGCTGGATCAGGTGATGATAAAAGGAAGGTGGCCGATGGCGTTGGGTTGAGCTACCATGCAGTCTCAGTAGGGAATGAACGGAGTAAGTAGTAACAAAGTGATACGAAGTC
>JABSTQ010003295.1:0-35025 GCA_013358835.2 Ixodes persulcatus
TTAACCAAAGACCAAAGGATTTTCCCAGTCATCCCATGTCCCACGTATGAGCTTTATCCAAGGGCCCCCCCCCCCCCCTAGAGCGTTGCACTGGAACAATTTTCGGACCGAGCTGAATCCACATAGAGAAAAACACGGCTGGACTAAGGGAGAAGCGAGAGACCTTGGCAATCTTCTCGCTGCAGCCCTTGCAGGTGCTCTTGTTGGACTTGGCTACTCCGTCGAGAAGTCCCTTAGGTCATCCGCCGTCGTCCCCGCGGCCATCTTGGATTCTGCCGAGGGAGCCAAAGAGAGGAGCGATGTAGAGATTGATGGCACGAGTACAAGTGGCATATGTAGGCTTCAGGGACCTTTTCAAATCCTTTCAATGCAGAGTGCAAAGATGGGATTTGGGCAGATTTCGCTGTTAAGTCGCCACGCCGAGCCGTTATCGCTAGATTTAGCGCGATGCCAGAGTCACGCGGCTCGTATCACTACAGGTCACATGATGTGTCAGGCTACGCCAGGCCACGTGATGTCAGTGTCACGTTGTGGCGCTACATGAGATGTCCGTCACATGAGGTCTTATGACATGCTCACATGACATTGTGTTGTAACACAATGTCATGTCAGTGTAACACAATGTCATGACACCTAACTTTATTAGATCAAATAACTTTGTTGACACCATGACTTCGGGCCATGAGTCCTGTAACCCGACATTCCCCTGTCCAGAACTGTGCACATATCCCCTGATGCATTCAGCATTTGTGTGGCGGGCATATCAAAGGAGTGCCTTCATATTTCTCGGACCGTCCGACGATCTCAATTCTTGCGCAATTCCTCCAAGCTCGAAAACGAGACTGGAGACTGTAGCAACTGGCAGCCGTCCGCCTAGCAGGGGATGCAAGGCAGACTGCCGGTACGCTGCCCAAAACGTATCTCAGACTGGTGTGTTAGCATCCGATACCACCCGAGCATCACTATCGCTCCAAGTGGCAACAAACGAGTCATAAGGGCCGACGTCAGGCACGTAGCCAGGGAGGGGGGGGGGGGCCATGGTCCCCGGGCTCCCCCTGAAATCTTCCATTTTGCTGGGGCCTCCTCTCCACCCTCCCCCTCATACAGCATTTTGACATGGGCAGGCCCCCATTGAAAAAAAATCCTGGCTACATGCCTGGCTGGCGTGTCGTGCCGTCAGATGTCACAATCTCGGCAGTCTGTCTTAGGCCTGGCAAAAAGTAAGAACAAATGCGACCGTCGCCATCGTCGCAACTCTTGGGCGTTCAAACTCCCGTGGTCTGCCACGCCAGAGAGCGACCGCAGCGGAAACGGGCGTCCACCTCTACTGCTGTGGTGCCAAGGAGGATGACGGCGCGACACTTCCGCGTCGTACTGTTAGGCAGAAATTGAGGGACCACGTTTGAGGATGCAGTAAGCGCGGCAGCCAGAGACACGCTCTGGGCACTGTGCGTGTGTCCTCGCTCACCGATCTTCTCCTGGATCCGCTTCTGGTCCTCGTAGCGGAGCGTCCCGTACTTGTCGATGTCCCCGACCGACTTGGGTCGTTGCTTGGAGAAGAAGCACATGAAGTGGTACCAGTGGGGCACCTTGCCGTCGAACATGGGCGACTGTAGGGGCATAAAGAAGTGAGCAAAGGGCGCGCGTCACGCCTCATGCTGACGTTCTGCAAAGACGGCTCTCCAGTCGTGTCTCGTCAACGTGAAAAACCCCCGTTCCCCCCCCAAAAAAACATCTATAATCCGAGTTGTCCCTTATGAGGCAAAAATGCTCAAATTACACCAGTTTGTCCTCGGAATGGTGTCCATATAGCGGGGTACTATATTAACGAGATACAACTGTACTGCTTTTGGCCAATTTACTATCGGAAAAAATAGATATTTGTGACTTTGTAACTGTCATTCTTGGTGCCAGGATGTAAGGGAGAGGAGGAGGATGGCTGTTTTCAAAGGACCCCCAAAACAATTTTCCCACTTTGGCCGACTGGCGCTCGGAATAAACATGTCACGTTGGTGAGGCATGAAACAGAAATCAGAACAAAAAGAAAAAGCAGCAGTTACTAAATCACTTCTTTTCCTCCCTAATAGACCATATGCAAAATGCACAGCGCCATCTAGTAAGGCGCCAAAGAACATGCTCCGTCTCACCAGTTGGCTTCGGCACTGGCAAAGGCCAGGGCACGAAAGCATATTTCTGAAGAATTCTTTGCTCGCACTCGCGCAGAGAAATTGCTTTCGAAAACCAGGTGCCCACGCCCGTGCCAGCACTCAAAGCCAAATTCCGAGCTGAAGTGTACGTCCGCCATGTTGTTTGCGGCGAGAAACCAGTGACCGGCGGGGCGACGAGAACGTACATGCGAGAGAAGAACGTAAACAATTCTAAACCTTAGCTCGCAGGCGTGGGTGGAGCGCTGACGGTGAGCAGCACGCCTCGATTGTTACCAACAACGCTACGAAATTCACAAACAGCAGGGAATCTCGACGCAATAAAGATGGTAGAGCACAGTGTTGCTAGTCGTTTGAAACAATTTCGCATATGGTCTATTGCTTCTTTAACCCTCAAATGAATGGCCTCACCCCTTTGCAAAGAAAAAATTGACCGCATCTCCACGTGGTGAATGATGTTGATTGGGCGAAGCTCTGGTGGTGCTTGTCTGCGTAGACGCTCTGAGCCGCAGCATGCCGAGCCTTTCGTTCGTTTTTCATCACCAAAGAGAATGTGGTGGTATGGAACGTGGTTATGTACGCATTTGAGCATTTGACCGCAGCGCCCTCATCGTCTATAAACGTTGAGCCAATGCATGCAAGGTTAACGCGATTATATACGCATTTGAACCGCAGCGCCCTCTCCTGTATAGACGTTGAGCGGCTACATGCAATGTTTCATCCATGACATCCCCAGCTCTCGAGTTACTACCCCATCTCAGAGCCCACCTACTCTCGTCCCGCAGTCGTGGCCGAGTGGTTAAGGTGATGGACTAGAAATCCATTGGGGTCTCCCCGCACAGGTTCGAATCCGGTCGACTGCGCAGACATATATTTTTTTCATCATTTTTTTTTCTTTCCTTACACAAGCATGTGAGCTCACGAGCACGAGCACCGGATGCCGGACATGGCTAGCCCCTAAGGAGCTTCGCCCCTAAAACAAAATATACAAGAATAAGACTAGACCTTCTCCAGGCCACGCACGACCAGCAGGATACAGTGCGGGTCAAAACTCCCCACCCCCCAAATCATATTTTTCTTTTTTTTTTTTTTTTTTTTTCTAATAAAGGAAGACAAATATTGAATGACTACTGAATTTTTGCAGTCAGTCAGGGGGTGGGGATGACCGTGTCCTACCATGAATTGTACACATCTACTACTACACGTGAAGACAGGACAAAGCCCCCCCCCCCCCCCCTTCCCCCCCCCCCCCCCAAAAAAAATAATTCCCGACTATGCCACTGGCGGGATATAGCCGAAACCTTATCAGATACGCACTTGTTCTGGCAGTTTGCTTAACTTCTAGTGCATGGAAACAAAAACATGTGCATTCTACAGGCCATTGGTTCTCAAAGCATGATCTGTGGACCCCGAGAATGTTCAGGGGAGGTCCCAGGCCAAAAAACAAAAAAACCCACCTGGGAAAAAAAAAAAAAACCCTCATGGTACAGAATGCATTGGGGGTCCCAAACAGCCTCCGAGGGAATCTGGCCGTTCATGACGGCCAAAGGTTTGAGAACCACTGCTACAGAATACGAACGTGTCCAGTGGGCATCACTGTTCTAAACTACAGGCTCCGCAGACGGACAGGGTCTCCAAATAAATGCGACTGGTGGCCTTCTGCAATAGGTTTGGGAGAACATTTTATGTACTTGGAATGGAGAGCACGCTGGTAAGGGAACATAAAAGACAAGGACGGACAAGACATTTCGTCTCGTCAGCCCTAGTCTTTATGTGCTTCCCTTTATTTATATTACATTTTATATCTTTGCTGAACCTAGGCAACTTAACAAAAAGAAAAATATACAACATCTGTGTGGTAATAATCACGTTTATGCGTTTCATAAAACCCCGAGAGGGGGCAGCCAGTTGGGGGCGCGTGCTTAACCCAGCTCGCTGGTGATGTTCTGTCTCTCTCGGTGTAGTCAATCCGAATTATCACGACATGGTGTCAGAAGTGGGATTCGAACGGCCACAGCACTGAAAAGGGCAGGCGTGACGAGCGGCGGTCACAACAGAAGAGGCGTCCGACCGGGAAGAAAGAAAACGGTCGGGTTGTCCGGCTGCGGCAGAGACAAAGATGGCGGCGGGCGAGCATCGGGAAACCAGGCCAGCCTACGGTTTCGCGCCACCGACGACGTTCGATTTTCAACGCCCAGAGGCGTTGAAGTGCAAGTCAGTTGCAAGAGGTGGTTACCAACTGCACAAGCTGCATCCAAGAGCGCATCCCAAAAGTGGAACCTATGATAGCATCGGAGCTCCCCGACTATCCATGGCAACGTGTTGCAGCCGACCTGTTTGAATTGAACGGCAAGCACTACCTTGTAGTTGTAGATTACTACTCCAGATTTATAGAAGCGTGTCTGCTGAAGCAAACAACATCGGAAGCGATTGTGGCGGACCTAAAGTCTGTGTTTGCCCGCCAATGGGATACCGGAGGTTGTTCAGGTCAGACAACGACCGCAGTTCGCGTCCAAGAGTTTTGACGAATTCACAAGAAAGTACCAGATTCGCCACATAAAAGCAGCCCACACTATCCCAAGAGTAACGGGGAAGCAGAACCGCATGGTAAAGTTGCCAAAGACATCCTGAAAAGGCCGAAGACCCGGACCTGGCACTTTTGATCTACAGAACTACACCAGGCCCCTGCGGATTTAGTCCAACTCAACTACTCATGGGACGGCAACTACGTACAACTTTGCCTATTTTGCCATCCATGTTAACCCCGAAAATGCAAACCACGCGGATTTCCGAAGGAAAGATAAGGAAGAGAAAAGAAGGCAGGCCCAAGGATACAATCAACGGCACGGAGTAAGCTGCCACAAGGAGCCGTCCATCGGTGGCTCTGTCTGGGTCAGAGATCCTGGCACGCCGGGCCAGATTGTGAGGAAAACGAACAACCCGAGATCCTTCGTGGTGGAGACACCGTCTAGACAACTCGTCCGGAATACCTACCATTTAGTCCCAGCAGAAACACCGAGAAAGAGTGCTCAAACCGGGTACAATGAAGACGAAGAAACGATTTGCGAACAAGTGATCAATCCAGGCGAGAATGTCCAGACCCCGTGCTTTAAGGACAAAGAACCGACATCGGAACAGGTACTCGACCCAGAGGGAGGTCCCGCTACGGCTCTTGTTCCGGAAGAATCTGTCATCGACTCCGGCACAAGGAAAGAGGAGCCCTACACTTTCACTAGAGCTGGGCGACGAATCATTCGGCCCCAAAGATTCAGAAACTAGTTTCAAGCCCATGGTAGAGAAAGGGGGATGTGGTAATAATCACGTTTATGCGTTTCAATAAAACCCCGAGAGGGGGCGGCCAGTTGGGGGCGAGTGCTTAACCCAGCTCGCTGGTGTTGTTCTGTCTCTCTCGGTGTAGTCAATCCGAATTATCACGACAATCTGCACATTTGGCCACCAAACCAGATACCAGTCACCTCCTTGTCTTGCGCCAGGCCATACTTGTGTGGCCTACGAGGTGTGAATTTACGTGCGCTGCAGAGAAATGCGGGGCATCTGCCCGAAAAAGCGAACCACACCTTTCTCGGGGCAAAAACGAACCCTGCCTAACCAAAACGCAGCGCTAGCTGTAGGGATAAGATACAGCAGTTTCAGAACTTGGCGTTTCCCGATTCAAAAGCCAGAAAATCTTCAGACATTTTTGACGCAGACTTTGGGCTGCAATTTCTGTGCCGACTGCAGGCCTCTTTAAATTCAAAAAGCTCTACGTTCACTGACAGCTGCAAAAACGCGGCGGGCTCTGGCCATATTCCTACGATCGTTCCACAGCCAACAGGGCATGTACGTCACTAGCCAATAAGAATGCCGAAGGATAAATGACAAGTAAGAAATGTGAATGCAAGCCATGCCCTGGGTTTCTTGAAGACCAAAGTACACTTTGCGCATTCCACTTCTGCTTGCCTCTTCCTTTCCTGTATCCTCTCCACTTTTTACCCTGCCCCAACTTGGCTCCCCTCGCAGCTTAGGAGATGCGAGCGCCAAAAGGATTATCTCCCTTGCAGAAAACAGAGGTTGTACATCGGCCTTTAAACCTTTAGCTGCCGATCATCTTAATCAAAAATGCTTCAAAACTGCGGAATTTTTTTAATCATGTAAACGTTTTTCTGCATATCTTTCTGATAAAAATGGAGTGTTTACGACCCATATTTAATTTTTTGGGGTACTACGTGGTATGAGGACCTTGTTTCATTCAAAAACATATTTACCGAAACATAAATGTTATACAGAATCAAGTACAAAAACAAAACATTGGGAACTTCCACTAGAAGCTGCTAGCAGCTCTGCCTATGATTTGTAAAGAGTTCAAAACGCACCATACAGCTGTGAATGTCACTACACTGGTTTTGTATGGTACACCTCAAAGCAATGTGCAGCACAGAGTGCAACTCCAGTCATTGCACCAGTAGCAGATCACCTTCCCGATGTTCTTCAAAATGGCAGGGTCCGTGTTTTTGTAGCAAACACTACAGCGCCTGGTTGGGTTCGTCTTGAAAGGCGTGGGTGGAATGTACGAAGGAAAGTGTCTTTCTGTGTAGCAAGCTTCATCCCTGAGCATACCTGCAAACCTAGCAACATAAAAATTTGGAAGACTGCCGCACTGAAGTGCAAGCAATTCAGAATTAAGAAAAACCTGCTCTTGCTCATGACTTAAGAGAATTATTATTATCATGTTCATTCGACTCGGCACCACGGGCCTCCATGGTACGGGCTGTTGCCTTTCCGTGGTGCCGCAGCTCTCCAGAGCCAAATAAAGATATTATTATTATTATTAAAATGGAGGTGTGACCATTATCCAGGATTTGGACCAGTAGAGTTCAGCACTTGACTTATGGGTAATTCCTTGCAGCAGCAGCAGTCCCACAAATACTCTCAATTCATCTCGAGTGACATCCTGCCAGTCGTTCGAGATCTTCGGAATCTTTGCCGAGACAGAAGCACTTGGGCGTACCTGTTTGTTTCCATGGTGATGAGGTCAAGCACATCGTCATCAAAGGATCTCAAGAAGTATTTAGAGGATCTCCAACATCTTCTAAACTGGCCAATGCTCCCGACACTCCAGCGCTTGCAACGAATCGAAATCTCAGTGGTGCGGGAAGTGGCTTTTGAACGTCGACACTGACCCAGTCTTGTGCCGCTAAAAGGCTGTCCTCATCTGTTGGACTTTCATCGCTGGAGCACTCGGTCGACACCAGATCTTCATCGTCACTTGGCAATAGCCATTCGTTATCGCTTGAATCGGAATCAGGCGGAAGAAGAACTTTTCGGTTATTTCCAGTACGTGCAAGAGCGTCTCTCCGTTCAAAGGTCGCCGTTTTTAAACACAGTGTAGCTGCCCTTCTTTCGGAAATTCTGCTAGTTTCGGTCAATACGGAACAGAAAGCTAGAAAACTCGAAGGATACGGTCAGAAGCCTCATAATCCTGAAAATTAATGTTTTCTCGCAAAAAAATAGTGCAAAGTAGTTTGTTTGTTTTTACCTGCAAAGTGTCATGACGAGTTATCTCGTCATCTACAATTCAGGCCAGGTGTCGACATGATGAGATATGTCGTCACCGGCAGTTAAGGGGTTAAAGGGACATCGACAGGGTATTTATGCTCGCAAGGTTCTTATTTCAAAATGACCTATAAGAGCAGAACTATCCAGAACACATTTTGCAACTCAAAATCAGTTGTTTTGTTGTTTTTTTCAACTGAAATGGTTGGCTGAGAATTCGCCGGTGTTAGTCCGCGCTCGTTCTCTTTTCAATGGTCACGTGGCATTCAAACTATGTGTACGAAATATATTTCAAGTCGTGGGCCGGTCATCTAAGGCCAAAATTCTCTATTAAAATAGAAAAAAAATATGAACCCCTTATTTGTGGCCTCCAAGAAGCTGCAAATATGTTGATCAAAAACAAAATGCTTCACAGATCACAGGAAGTATATGTACACGTCATTCTCAATATGGCCACGTGCCACGGACTGGACGACGCGATGGCGGCGCACGAGGGACCAGCGTTGCGACCGACGTGAGGCCGCTACTTCGGAACTGTCGCTCGTGGTAACCGGCCAATCGATCATCATGTGCAGAACATCAAGCGGAAAGGATACAAGTGCGAACAAACGCACGACAAACAGTTCATGCAACTTCGCCTTGTCGTCGTCCGCCTCACACACCAAAGAAGCAGAGAAAAAAAAATACGGTCTGGGTGTAGCCACGTGATTTCTGGCCATGAGCTTCCGTGCTCGTCTTTCGAGCGGTTAAGTTTTTTGGCTTTACTAAAAATGTATGCGACTCAGGTAGTATCCAGACACACTATTAAATCGCCCGACAACAAATAAAACACATTTTGGGGGGTGTTAGTGTCCCTTTAAGCTATCGGTGACCAGAGCCCATGCACACCAGTTCCTGCATCGGAAAATGAATCTGTACCATACCAAGCTAGTACTCAGCTGCAAATAGGTTTTTGAAAGATTACGGTCTCCATAATAATGTAGCCTGCCACATGGCACAATATGCTAATTTGGACTGAGCAAGGCCACCAAAGATCAGAGGACAACTCTGCAGCAAGTCAGAAATGTATGTGTCTTTATCATTTATTTCCAGTATAAAGGCCCACTAGGGGAAATACTTGGTGTGGGCACTAGGTAATTAAATCACGTGCAAAAGTACACCATTTATCGTAACAAAGAAATTAAAACCTTAAGAAGTCATAGATGTGATTAACAAGAATGAAAATATGCGAACAAACTGCCTTCATAGGCCATTAGAAACACTGTCGCACCATTCCCTTCAATGATGATGCGAGGATGGGCGCGCTTCTCCCAAACGAAAAATAAGAAATGTGAAAATATTATTAGCTAGATAAAGAAGGCGGGCAGCCACAGGATTCTTTGGAAAGGTTCAATGGACATAAACAGCTGAAGAAACAGTTCACATTGCACTTCCGCAGAGGTAATTTTCCTGAATATTTCTCACTTCCTGTGCATCACTGGAGTCTGTGCACTTACAAACCAAAAATAAAATCGCGACTGCGCGAATTCAGCAAAAAAAAGCCAGGGAGAATGTCGCAGAACCATAAATAATGTCACAGACAGAAACACTGCTACCCTACAGGATCTTCAGAGCTATGAGAAAAACACAACCTCATAACTTAAACACAAGCTGAAAAACAGCCCCAGTGTGGCATCAGTGCAAGCTTTAGCCGACGCGCTGTCATGAAACCTTCACAGAGCTGAATTTATAATAATAATAATATTTATTCAACTCTGCAGAGTTGCAGCACTACACTAAGGCAAGTAGCCCATACCAGGAGGCCTGTGATGCCGCAGCTACATGACAAAGACACAAACGGATTAAACAAACCAAAGAACCCCCCCCCCCTCATAGAACTTAATATTAACGAAAACGGACAGATACATCTGTTGCTTAGGGCCGCAGGTGGCGCACTGCCTCCCCGCATATCTGCTTCACATCTGTTGTGTCCTTTAAGTCTGCCGTGACCTCAGACGACATGGAGCACCACCAGCTCACTGCCCTAATAAGGAAGGTGTGTCGGTGTCAATCCATACAGGCAAACAGTGGCTGGAGGCCTCCGGTCCTCTTCAGCCACAGCTGGCAAGCAAGAGGAAGCTCGGCAGACCCTGGCAGGAGACAGGTAGCCAAGAGCCAGATCGATGAGATCCACCTCCGCAAGGCCAAGGAGTTCCAACCAACACGTCTCATCAGGTCGTCTCTCGCCACGTCCCGATAACGTGGGACATGAGGGGAGTGCCACCGCAGGGTAGTGTAACCGGCACATCTCTGCACACTCTCGAGTGATGCGGTCAAGGTGGCAGCACAGTATTCAAGGTGCGGCATAGAGGTGCTTCAGTGCCGTTGCTCCTGCTTCACTCGAGACACGGGTGACAAATCCCAGCATTCCACGAGCCCGGGAAGCAACTTCAGCAATGGGATGCTGAAACTTATACCTCTGTCAGACGGGAAAGTAAATGTCATTTTGATCGAATGTCATTCACCGCTCGGCGAATCAGCTCGTGATCCTGGTTCTTCATTGCTCACGCTCATTGGCCGAGCTGTAATGTCATTTTGCTTAAAGACCGACCTACGGAACCATTTTCCGCAGGGTAGGAAAATTCCCCTCGCGCCCCCTCCTCTTCTCACCCTCTCCCAAAAGTCACGTGATGGCAGGGGCTTCTTTGGTATCGGCTTAAGCCCCTGCCATCACGTGACTTTTGGGAGAGGGTGAGAAGAGGAGGGGCGCGAGGGGCATTTTCCTACCTTGTGGAATATGGTTCCGTAGGTCGGTCTTTAAATGTCATTTAACGTGCCCGTCTGACAGGGGTATAAGTCAGTAGTCCAGTCTGACGACTAGCAGTCTGGTGCTGGACGTTCTAGAAATATACATTCCGCCGAGGTTGAAACTGGGGAGCGCAAGTCAATGTTGCTTGGATGTGGTTGTCTGCATCTGGATGTGAATATATGACCAGGCACAGCATTGTCCAGGTCCTCCTGAAGTTGTTGGTTGTCGAGAGGGTGTCGTATGGGCTACACAAGTGTGAGGTCGCCCGCATACAGTAGCGGCCTACAACGCAAGGTCCGGGAACCGGAAAAGAATTGAATTTATTCTTTTTCCGGCGGCAGAGGCAGAAGACCACGAAATCTGACGAAACCTGTGCGCTCATTTTATGTTTTTAATGCATAAACAGACAGATCGGGGACAAACATGTCACTGTTTAGCTTCCGCAGATTGGGAGCAAAGAAATTAGTGCTGTGCGCAAAACCCGCGTTCCAACGGAGCAGATTTGAACGAGAGAAATTTGACACCAAGAGGCAAGAGGGCGCAGTTTTCTCGACGACTACGGCACATTCTGGGGGTAACGGTTTATGCATGAAACATCTCGCTCGGATTCGCACTGTTTACAGCGCGAACGTGTGAAAACAGCGTCGATGGCTCTCGCCATTCTGGTTTGTGCCTACTCTGCGCGGGGCGCACCCACCTGAACCATGACAGCGAGGCGCAGCTCCGCGTTGTCGATCTTTTCCTTGCAGCCTTTGCAAGCCGCACGTCCACTCTTGGCGTACTCGGCCTTGTAAGGTAGATCTTCTGCCATTTCAGCGGTTTCGAACGGCTCCGACCAACACCTACGATCACGCAGCGCTTAACGGGGCTGACCAACAACTTTCCGCAACAACCGAGAAAGGAAATCCTCGTTCCCAGGCTGCCCAGGCGCCCGCGCAGATGTCAAAGCTAGGGGTGTCGCGAACTTTTGTCGAACCAGATTTTTAGGTCGAACTTCCGGGGTTCGACTGTGTCGAACCGGTTCGACGAACCTTCGAATTTTTCACCAGATTCGACCGGTTCGACTTTGTGGACAGTGTGGCCAGACCTCTATACAAGCATGTCTAGGTTTGGCGAATTTTTTTTTATGAAAAGGGATATTTTATTTTATAAACAGTTGTAATTAAAAGAAACTAATTCTAATCACTGAAGAAGTTAGTAACTTAATTTTTTCTGTACTGTATTAACTGAAATAACCAATCAGCGCTGCCCTTAATTCATCCCTTAGCCATTACCATCCAATCCGAAGCCAACTGGCCAGCCTGTCGCGCATGCGCACACGAGTCGAACCTCAATACAAGGTTCGTCGAATTTTCCACTAAAAGTTCGAAAAAGTCGAACCTGGTCGAACTCGAACCTCAGCCGGTTCGCGACACCCCTAGTCAAAGCCGGTGAGGTGCGTTCGTTTGTTCCGGTAGCTACGAACGACGCTAGAGCCGCTAGAGTCAAGAAAACCTTGCAATGACGTCATGCTTTAGTTATGCGTTATTAGAAGGCGGGTTACTTCGAGTGAACTGCGAGACGCGAGGGTCGAAACAGCCGAAGAACGTACTTTTCAAACGCGACGGTTGTTGCGCAAGGGGCTGACGAGCACGAGGCCGTTGCACGAGGCTAGCTGCTCTAGTTTCCCGCCAAAGTAGCACGTGCTTCGAGAGTGCTTCCCAAAATGCCGGGGAAGTGCTTCCTCCGACGCCCGTCGGAGGAGTGAGGCCTGTGTGCAAATCACTCCTCCGACGCCGGAAGTGACGTAGGCCCGTCGGAGGAGAGACGGCCGTGTGGAAATCGGCCGCACTTCCTCCGACGCCCGTCGGACGAGTGAGATCTAGGGGTGTCGCGAACCGCCCGTGGTTCGAGTTCGACCAGGTTCGACTTTTTCGAACTTTTAGTGGAAAATTCGACGAACCTTGTATTGAGGTTCGACTCGTGTGCGCATGCGCGACAGGCTGGCCAGTTGGCTTCGGATTGGATAATGATGCCTAAGGGATGAATTAAGGGCAGCGCTGATTGGTTATTTCAGTTAATACAGTACAAAAAATTAAGTTATTAACTTCTTCAGTGATTAGAATTGGTTTCTTTTAATTGCAACTGTTTATAAAATAAAATAATCCTTTGCATAAAAAAAATTTCTCCAAACGTAGACATGCTTGTATTAAAGCCTGGCCACACTGTCCACAAAGTCGAACCGGTCGAATCTGGGGAAAAGTTCGAAGGTTCGTCGAACCGGTTCGACCCAGTCGAACCCAGAAAGTTCGACCTAAAAATCTGGTTCGATAAAAGTTCGCGACACCCCTAGTGAGATCTGTGTGCAAATCACTCCTCCGACGCCGGAAGTGACGTAACGGAAGTGACGTCACCTTAATAATTATTAATAGTTAATATAAATCATTACTGCATACATAATATAATGTGACTTTTAATATAATTACAAATAAAAATAAACTCGTCTGATTTTAATGCAGCTTTACAGTAAAAAGTCACGTGACTAACCATTTTTATTACAAAATCTGTTTATTTATAACCTTTTTAAACGCAGGTTGACAAAAGTTATGAGTTATAAAAATAGTACTAATACATATAAATACATCTTTATTGTCTTTGTGTCACGTGACGTTATTATTGTGGGCGTGGCTGGCGTGGCCCTAGCGCGTGCGTCGCTTGCGGTTGCGTGCTCCGACTCGGCTGAGAAAAACGTCTCGCAGCTGATCTCCTGCCCGTAGCCTTCGTTACACTGCGAGCGAGCGGAACATAACACGACGCTCAATGCTCCCTTCACCAGCGTGACCGACGGTAGTGACGGCCGAGTGCGCCCGCGCGCTTAGATGGGTGTTCGCTGTTGCAAAGACCTTAAACGTGACCCGAATCATTGATTATCGCATTTAATAAGTAGTTTTAAACGGGCCAACAGCTGAGTTACGTTAAGGTTCTCACTTACAGCGGTAAGTGTGCATAACCCAGCTGCAAGAAGGTTGAACGGATATGAGGGACCCCGCGGAACCCGGGGGGGAAGGGGGGAAGGGGGGGGGTCGCTGCGGATACGCCAGTTATACTTCGTTTCACCTTATCTGCGAGCGAAGCCAAAGCTAGAAGCGCGAGACCAGCGCTCTTTGCGTTTCTCCCCAGCTCGCGCGCTCGAGCAAAGCCCGAACGCACGGAGCTTTCGTGCTCGCGCTTCCAGCTTTGCCTTCGCTCGCACATAAGGTGAAACGAAGTATAGCAGTTAAATTTCAAACTGGGTCCACTTGGAGTCACTACGACTGGGATATGCCGGTTCCAGTTGGGAACCAATGGGGACCTAACTGGGAATCAACTTGAAGCAAAGAATTGTAACTGGGATGCATATTATTTTACATATGTTTTTTTTGTGTTCGTTTTTATGTGGGGACTGCACTTGCATATACGAGGCACCTAAGAACCAGATTTAGTATTTTCTTCTGAGGCTGATTTTTGTGTAGGTGTTGACACTTGCGCCTTTGATCAAACCGAGCAGTACCGAAAAGGTGTGCCCACCATATGAAACACTCATGGTTAAAGCTCACCGGGCCACTCGGTCACATATGCTGTCGGGCCCCGTCTCTGCAGTAGAATGCGTAGAGTGTTATCAGAGTAGAATGTGATACTCGACTCATTCAGTGAGCACGTTGCCCTCACCGTCCCGTAAGATCTATTAAATAGCAGCATATACTCTCTGTTGTGTCTACAAGCTGATCCTGGCTGCGGGTAGAAGAGGGCGAAGAGGAAGGGGGAAACGAATGGAGCGCGAGATTGAGCAGCTGGTTTTTCCGTACTGCCTGACATAGGCGCTCGTATTAAAAGCACAATTGGCGCAGTCGACAGGACTCTAGGACTCCTCCTAGAGTCCGAGCTTTCCCTGGAATCTGCTCTTGCCATCGCCTCTCAAGTTGAGCAAGCGATGAAGGAGGCCAAACTCTTGACGGAAGAGGGATCCAGTTCACAAGTGGCAAAAATAAAAGCCAAGAATTCGAAGGCATCCTGGCAAGCCGTCCGGCACTTGTTACAGATGTGGGTCACCGCACCACATGGCAGACCATCCTAAGTGCCCGGCAAAGAACGAAACAAGAAGGGACACTTCGCCTCCGTTTGCAAGCGGGGAGTTTCACAAGCAAAATCCCATGTACGAAGAGTGGAACAAGCGCACGACCAAGTCCAGGTGCTAACTACCCGCTTTACCAAACAATCGGTTACGTGCGAGATACATCTGGCACATGTTCCCACCAAACTTTTAAGGTCCGTTCACACTCTTGCAACCGAGTATGACTGAGAGAGACCAGACCGGTTTTTAAGCCTCTTGCGACCTCTTAGCACCAGCTCCGCTGCAGCGCATCCGGTCCTAAGAGGTCGCAAGAGGCTTAAAAACCGGTCTGGTCTCTCTCGGTCGTACTCGGTTGCAAGAGTGTGAATGGGCCTTTGGTCGACACGGGTTCATCTGTTTCAATCCTGCCGGAAGACGTCTACCGAAGACACTTCCACTCTTACAAGTTGGAATGTTTGAGTACAACACTTCTGGACTACTCCGGAAAAGACATTCCCGTTCTGGGGAAATTCGACGCACCGGTGCAGTTCACTCAAAGACGCGGCACCTGCACATTTCACGTCGTACGAACAGGCGCGGCTGTCATGGGCCTAAACGCCTTACGTGCGTTGGACATCCAACTAAGCTTTGCTCCTCCCACCGGGGGACAGGTGGCAACGGTCTCCACGAGAAACCTTCCAGAGATCGCACAAGACTTCCCCCTACTGTTCTCCGAGGGATTACCGTAGAATACCGTGCATCTGCCCATTCCGCACTAAGCACCCACCCCCAAAAATTGAAACGCCTGAAAAATATGCAAAGTACATATATATGTGAATTGATGACCTCACATGTGCCCATCCCCTATTTTTTCGTGATTATCTTCAAATGTTTAGTGGGCGCTTGCTCAATATTTTACGGTAGGTCATGCAAAAGTATTTGTACATAAGGTAAAGAAAAAAGATTTCGTTGCTCCTTTCCAACAAAAGCTACGAAGACTACCTTTCGCAGTGCGCGAGAAAGTTTCTGAGGAACTGGCGAAGCTGGAACGCTCCGGGGTTATCGAGCGCATCAATGCTTCGGAGTGGGTGTCTCCCATCGTGGTGGCCCGCAAGAAGAATGGGGAGATCCGGCTCTGTGTAGACTTACGCAAGCCGAACACTGCAATAGTTTTGGATTCCCATTCTCTACCGTGCCCTGACAAACTTTTTCACCAGCTTTCCGGTGCCCGTGTCTTCAGCAAGCTAGACCTCTCGTCGGCGTATCACCAGTTAGACCTGGCAGAGGAAAGCAGAGACCTAACGGCATTTGTGACGCATGAAGGTCTCTTCAGGTTCACCAGAGCATGTTTCGGGCTGGCATCCGCTGCCCCTGCCTTTCAAAAAATGATGGACTGCATACTCTGAGGTACTCCAGGTACCATCGTCTACCTGGATGATGTACTTATTTTCGGACGCACAAGAGAAGAGCATGATGCCCGCCTGGGGCAAGTTCTTTCACGTCTTCAAGATGCAGGCTTGAAACTAAACCAGCAGAAATGTTTTTTTGCAGTCCAGCAGCTTCAATTCCTAGGACATGAGCTGACACCGCAGGGAATCAAGCCATGCCAAGATAATATTGAGGCTATCATGCAGGCTTCACCCCCCACCGACATAACATCACTAAGTTTGTTAATCGGCCTGCTCACATATTACCTCAAGTTTGTACCGAACTTTGCGACCATTGTGGAGCCTCTGCACGCGCTCCTGCGGAAGGATGTTTCCTTCCAATGGAAAACGGCACAAAAAGAGGCATTCCCTGCTGTGAGGGATCTGATACGGAACAGCGTTCCACTGCCTGTTTTCGACGTGGAGCTGCCCACCGTCGTCACAACGAATGCATCTAATTACGGATTAGGCGCGGTTCTGTAGCAACTACATCCGGAAGAAATTCGAACGGTGTCGTTCGCATCGCGAACACTTTCAAGCGCCGAACGCAACTACTCTGCAGGGGAGAAAGAAGCATTGGCATGCCTTTGGGCCTGCGAGAAATGGCATGTTTTTCTCTTCGGGCGCCATTTCACGCTCAAGACAGATCATCACGCTTTCGTTACTTTGCTTTCTACACAAGGAACCGGTCAACAACCAATGAGGATAGCCAGATGGGCTATGCGACTCCTCAGGTACGACTACAAGGTACATTACCAGAAAGGAAACGAGAATGTCGTAGCAGATGCACTGTCACGCTTGCCCACTCCGAATCCTTCGGATCGCAGCGAGTTTAGTGACGAGAAAGAATTCACTTGCCTGGTACGCAATCTATGCACAATCGATCAAGAAGAAATCAAGAAAGAAACCAGGCAAGACCCTGATTTGCCTCGAGTAATCTAGTGTATCTGCACCGGATGGGGTCACGAGGAACAATGTGATAAAGTACTATCTACATACTACAAGTTGCGAGAAGAGCTTTCCTCCGTGGATGGCTTACTACTACGTGGTGAAGTGTTGGTTCCACCTATTTCGCTACGGCGTCGACTCATTGATCTAGCTCATGAGTCACACCCTGGAATTGTGCGGACGAAGCAGCGTCTACGCCAGCGCTTCTGGTGGCCCAGAATAGACATTGAAGTCGACACCTACTGCCACACCTGTCAGACGAACGACAAGACAGCTGTGACGGCAGCGGCACCCCTTTAACCAGTTCCATTCCCATGGGGTGCATGGAAACAACTAGGAATAGACATTTTTGGACCTTTTTACAAACTTCCATCGCAATTCAGATTTGCAGTCACCTTAGTCGACTACTTCACTAAGTGGCCAGAGGTAGCTTTTTGTAACCAAGTTACGGCTGAAGCTGTATGTGAATTCCCCATTTGAATCTTCAGCCGGGAAGGGTATCCGGAGGTGATTGTTTCTGATCATGGCCCACAGTTTGAATCCCGCATATTCTAGGAGTTCCTGAAGTCCAGAGGGATTTCCCACCATCGGTCTGCAATATACCATCCACAAGCCAATGGTCAGGTTGAGCGCTTCAACTGAGCGCTTAAGCAGTACGTCCAAACTATCCTGCAGGAACAAGGCAACGTTCGTACAGGCCTTGAGGAGTTTCTGGGTGTCTACCGAAGCACACCACATGCAGCGACGAAGCTCTCCCCCGCTGAACTCATCCACGGACGTAAAATGTGGACCCGTATGGACATTGTGGGCTTCCCAAGTTTTGACAAGCTCGTTCACATCGAGATGCAGCAACTCCGCCAATGCATTGCTGATTACCAGAAGCACAGCAAGCAAAACACAGATGATAGGCAGAGAGCCAAACCATTTACAGCGGGTGTGGGAGATTATGTACGGGTAAAGATCCCTACACACCGACCGAAGGGAACACCATCGTTTGGCCCCCCTGAAAGAATTCATGAAGCGGTAAGGCCAAGCACCTTCGTCACGTCAGGAGGAGGATGCTGGAATTCGTGGAGGTTGTCTCGAACACGCCTTCCAGCAAGACATGAAACACAGGTGGAGTTTGCAAATCCAGAAGCCGGAGCAGATGCACAGCCGCCGCTTCCAGCTCCACGAAAGTCCACAAGGATTAAGAAACCTCCACACAGGTTCTTCCCCTGTTGAACTCTGCTTTGAGGGGGGATTGTGTTGTGTCTACAAGTTGATCCTGGCTGCTGGTAGACGAGGACGAAGAGGAAGGGGGATACTAACGGAGCACGAGATGGAGCAGCTGGTTTTTCCGTACTGTCTGACAGGCGTTCGTATTAAAAACACAACACTCTCTCCTGCCCTGACACCCTAACGTGCTGCCCCACTTTACATTTCTGCATTTAGTTATGCTGAACCGACTGTTCAGTTGCATATAGAAGAATATGCTGGAATCCTTTTTTTTTTTTTGAACCGGAGGTTCAAAGATTAAACCCGGGTTTCAAAACATTTGGAAATTTTCCAAACATTTTGAACTTATGTTGAGAAATTCTATCATTTTCGAACTGTAACAATTTCTGGACTTTCAAACCTGATCAGCTCTAAAATTTGGAAAAATTTGAACCATTGAAGATTCTTAGAATATATGTCTAATTTCTCTGATTTACGCCTCAATCATACCTACTCTACCTGTTTTGAATGAATACTAACTGTTGCACATTATCAATTTCCACATTCATACTGTGCATATTCGTCCAGAATCAAAGCAATCAAGTAATCTCAGTATAATCGCTGTCACTAAGACCCCCAAGCTGCAATCCAAACGCCATGTCACAAAGCCAGTGATTTAATGGTGGCAGTGGTACTAATGACTCTGTAGTGGACAAGCCAACTGGGTGCAGGGGAGAAAGAAGAGGTGGCACGCGGGCAAGAAGGCTCGAGAGGAACACAGACGGAACAGCTCTGCGATGTATACTGATGTAAATATTTGCATCAGTATACAAAGCAGCCTTCTTGAAAGCATGAGGAAAGGACGAGGTTTCCACCATTTTACCCCCCATCCCGCCTTGCGGCTTCCTAAAAATTTACACTTTTGCTTGCAGCACTTGAGCAATGTCAGTTTTGCCTCCCCTGATCGAGGCCGACCACCTATTGGATGACCACCTGTTGCACAACCCTGTGTGGAAACATTCGTTGATTGACCAGTTACTGCACATGTCTGAAATTCTCGGGTTCTTCCTCAGCATTAACTTGGTTTTCATAATTTTCAGATTGTTTTGGAGTGTCCTGATAATATTTTACAAAGACCTTGATGCTGACCCTGATGATTGCATTTTTAAAGACAGACTCACATACAGAGAGGCAGAGGATTATTGCTATAATTCAGATTAATTGTGTGGAAACTGAGAAGCTTCCAATAATAAAATCAGCAGGAAACCCTGCATGTACCTTATAAACATTAAGGAAACTGAATCTCAAGGGAAATTTTCTGGAGTATTCCGAGAAATTTCTTAGAGTCACGTGCACTTCAGTTTCCTGAGGAATCATCGGTTGGGGCATTCCCCCTTAAATTTCATATGGTGACATTTGGTACAAAAATCTTGTATGAATAATTTTCTCATAAACATTTTTACTATATTTTACATTCCCTTTTGTCTCCTGACAAAATCCTGATCATGAGACCCACGGCTAGACTACGTTACTTTGCTATACTCCCATCTTTTCACTCCACATGATCCTCTTAGGTACACACATATTTCTGCACTAAATATTTTGTTTCATTTCTCTGCTTATTCTTCCATCTATTTTACCTCTATCCCCCACTGATTGGTAGATCCTTTCTTTTTATCTTCCCTCCACAATCTTTCATTTATTAATCATATTTCACACATAGACCACCATCTCCTTCTCATTAAAATTTGCTGATGCAACCTTAAATTTTGTATGATTATTCAGAACAATTTATGTATGAAAGGGCGAAGCCTGCGTCAGTCGAGCTGGAGTCTTATGCGAGCTAGGGTAGCCTATGTGGCTATGCAAGGGAATGATCGACTGAACTGGTGAGTGACGGGATAGCTGGAGATGACTTCCTGAATGTAATTATTGTTTCAGAGGTTAGATGGTACTGAATTGTGGAGATACCTTAATTATTAAATGAACTCTCTAAGTGTAGGAACTATTAAACAGGCGAGAATTATAAAGAAAGCATTATTCTTGTACATCGTTGCTTATACAGCTTAAGATTTTTAGATTTGAAGTGTTCCTCACCACTGAAAGTTTTATTATTGTTACTGTTTTATGCTGATTTAATCATACAAATCTATACCACCATCTGTTTTCTTTTACATACACATTGTATGCTGAGCGCTGAGTCCTGGCTGAAGCTAAGACGTGTTTTGTACACCATTTATTTGTACTAACCTTGTAAATGGGAGGAAACGTGCTTCCTCACAATAGCAACCTTGCTGAAGTAGAGGTTTCAAGACACAATTACAATTAACTTGGAAGTCTGCTTGCCCCTGGAAGGACATTTTTCTATGACATCTGTGCAGTAAAAAGCCCACAAGCGCGCTTCTCATTAAAAACGCGCGCTATCCAGAATAGCGAGACCCGCAAAAGCGGTTCTTCCTACAAGAATGGGCCTCGTGGAACAGTTTGAAACTCAGAAAAGAGCTTGTACCCTGGAAGAAGGGTTTCCCCCTTCTATTCGCTGTACGGCGGGAAAGCGGCGGACCAAGTAACTCGCAAGTGCGCTTCCCCCTGCAGGTATTTTGCTTGTGAGGAATGTACTTGTCCCTTGCAGTAAGATGGGAAAGCAGTAGACCTAACATTCCATAAGCGCGCTTCTCCCTGAAACACTGTGTTTTGCAGAAAAGCAAAAAACCCGCGAGTGCGCTTCACCTCACGAAGTTGTGTACTGCGGAAAAGCGGCCTAGAAAGACTTCTTCATTATCTACATTTACTGCAAGAAATCCGTACGCGAATCTCGGCCTCCGAAGAGCACTTATGGCAATAGGCCGCATTGATTGACTGAACATGACTTTATAATTAACCAAATTAGTTTTCTCACTGGCAAAATAAAAAAATAAAAAAAATAATTGATTTGATTTAAATTGTTTTCTCAAAATAATTTTTGAGAGAAATATAATTTCTCTCCAAATAATAATTACATTACAATATGCAAGATCAACCAGAGACATATACTTAGTCTGTCTTCCTGCTTCTTTACCTGTCCCTCTGCTGGAATATGAGTTTGTATGCTTGTTCATGCACGCTTAGTCTTTTTGTTCTTGACTCTACCCTTTCCCTTGTTTTGCTATACCTGAAGAACGAGCTGAGAAGTGGAGAGAGCGTTCAATTCTCCGATTTACTTTTGCCTCGAAGAAGTCTTATATTTGCTCCTTATCCTCATATCAATTTTACTTGATAATTATTTTACATGGAATGAAAAGATAAATGCACCTGAAAACAATAAAATAGCTGAGGTTCCAGTGGTAAAATTAATGTTTTTTTTTCAAATATCTTATATCAAAATGTTTGATTTCAAACATAGTAAAATTGGAATGATTAAAATCATACTTGGGTAGTAATTCAATTACAGTAATTGAATTACCGTAATGTAATTACTTTTCTGGTAATTTGTAGTTGTAATTCATAATTTTCTGCTAAAAGGAATAGCAATTGTACTTTATTTGCTTTCTAGCATTAGTAATTACAAACTTTGAGGCAGAATTACAATTACTTTTGCAATTCTTTTCGGTGCCGACGGAACCTCTCTGAAAGCCTCAGCGCTCGCACAAGCGGCCTAGCACTCGGTGACACACACATATGGTAGACATGCACACACATGCACAATAAAAATAGCGTTGCATTGTTTGTTGCTTTGTTGCTTACACTGCGGGCTGAGACAATCCTCTTTGGAGCCAAGCTGAACGGCGCCGTGTGTGGTGCGAGCAGAAAGCAATTGCATAAACATGCCAATATATTTAAAAAAAACAATTGAGCTTCAGCTTTCAGTCGAGGTTGGAGATTTTAATTGTATATAAAGTTATTTTTATTTTTTGCCAGTTTTTTACATCTCTCTTCCAGGACTGTCACATGTTTGTTTCTTTGTATTACTTTAAAGTTTATTTCCTGTTGTTTTTACTTCGGATACTATTTGCATAAGCATTTTTGAGACTGACCACGCACCTGTGAATATTGTCACCTTTGATTCGGGAGCCCCGATTCGGTTCTTGTATATTTCTGAGCCATTATAATTTCAACTCAATGTAAATAATTTACGATAACATGAAACATTTGTATGTGAATGTGGTCGTATTAGCACGTGTGGACTGTAGTTTTACATTAACTTTATTCAAATATTTAGATATCACTAATTGTCATTTTTATTTGCCTGGCTAACAAAAGTGTAAACCCAATTTTACTTCAGCGATCTGGAATCCTTGAGTATATGAACTCATTTATATTATTTAAAATATAAGAATGTAGGACTTCATTGCCCAAACTGTCAGGTTCTATTATTAATTTAACAAAATTTATAAAAGGAAAGTACAATACGTGACATTTATACAGCGATGCTTAAGCCTCCTCAGACATTGGAGCAAGGAACAAACAAATGCGTTGCATTCTAAACAACTGGTTTAAAGTTATGTGGCCCAAGTAGGCTCACTTTCAGAAATAGGTACTTGTAAAGTAATTGCATTAGTTTTTAAAAGTAATTTGTAATTGCAATGAATTATTTCTCAGGTAGTAGTAATTGTAACTGTAGTTAAACTGCTTTTGGAGCAAAGTAATTGTAAATAAATTACATTTTAGAAGTAATTTACCCATGTATGAATAAAATTGCGGTCTAAATCATGATTTCAATTGTGATTTAAATTAACTTGATTTTTATCCTCCATCCTGCCGATATGTGTCAGTGCATGGCAACTGCCAATCATTACATTTGCAGCATGGGACATTGAGCCCTCAATTCTTTAAACGAGGGCAATGGGGGATGGCCAAGAGATGAAGATGGGCTGAATAATTTTTTTTCCAACATTTCGTTGATATGCTATTAGATAACTTTGCACTTTGCAGGTGAAATTCGGTGTGGTCTGCTTTTCTGGAATCGATCGGATGGACACCGAATCTACAAGTCGAATGAATCAGACTGTCTCATGCAGATTGACCAAACTGTGTTTAATTTTTTGATAGCTAACTTATTAGTATTGTAATATTGCTGCTTTTATGCTTGAAGAAGTGTGTAGATAAGTGGGTAGCACAAATGCTCAGAAAGAGTGGCAATGTTATGTTCTTTATATACTTGATTATACTGGAGACAACAGCTTTCTGGGGAAGTATTTGCGACTCTGTGTAGGCGTCGATCAGGCAAAGGCAAACGCTGCCTTGTACCGCAGAGAAACGAGGAAATATGTTACACCACTTTTCTTTGCAAATAACGATTTGACAGGCTTGACTAGTCGAGATATCTGCGAACGAGTGGTCAGCGCTACAGCAATGGTAGATAGTGCTGGCAAAAAAGGACTGTCATTTGTGGCCCTCGAATTAGAAGGGTCAGCAACAGGTTTATAATAATAATCTTTATTTTGGATGCAATCGGTCTTCATTTTGGGTGCCCCGTGGTGCACCAACACAAACAATAAAACCAGCAAACAAAAAAATCCTAAACACACATAAAGTTAACAGACAAATAAATGTAAGATTATCCAAATGGTGACGGTACATTGCAACAGATTCAGATATATAAAGGTGAGGTGGAGCGATGGCATTATATACTGACTGAATCCGAGAGAGATGCGAGGTATTGCGCAGTGAGCAAACACAACATGTCTGGTTACACGTGAAGGAACAGGAAACAGTTCAGCTCTAGTTCGCCTGTAGCTCAGTTTACAAAGGCATCGGTGGACATCTTCACAGACTTCCACTCTAAAATTACATTGTCCCCACTTTAAAATCACAATATGGCGGACGTGCCTGCAAGAAGCAGGAACATCATTGCACATTGCATAGGCTGTAACAATTTGCTATTACCTATGTGCAAAGGTGTTTGTTGCCTGTAGTAATTACCCTACATGTGACGTGCAGGAATTTGCAGGTCCCGTGTCAACCAAGGCAATGAATTTGTGAGCCAAATATTAATGTCTATTATTGTCACTTTAATAAAAGGAACTTCCCTGCATCTTGTGAAAGTGCTACCTGGGCTCTGGATCACTTGTTTCCTGCAGTATGGCACCCAGGCCCGGTCCCATGCCATTCAAGAAAGAAAAATGAGACGGCACGTGCAGTTGCCTAGTAGAAAAGCAGCTTTTCTACCAGGCAACTAGAACCCAGTTGTCTGGTAGCTGTGATGCTTGTCTGAATAATTCAAACAAAGAAATTGTTAGTTATTTGGGCCAGCAGCCTCTGAAAAGCATTTAACTTTAATACATTTAAGGATTAGCAGGAAAATAAGAATAAAGTGTTGGTTTCAAACTTTTGGACACAAAAGGAATTGAATACTTACTTCGGACAACTACTACTTATTTCAACCAGCAACAAAATTCATTACTGTCATTGCTGGTTGAAGGAAGTAGTCCACTGTAGTTTCTTTCCATTCTTTGTGTTGGAAAGTCTTTGTATGATCTACTGATATGCCATACATTTTTCGATAGTAAAACATATTTTTTGAAAATGCTGTAAACAATTACCTCCACAGCGCACTTTCAGCTTATCGGAGTAATCAACCACGTCTGTCCAAACTGTTCTCAATACAATGCTAGTATCAAGCTTAATACTTTGCGAGTGCTCTCGTGTTAAGCTTTTCCTTATTGCACCAGTGCATGCGGAGAACCGCTTGTGCTCTCGCGTTAAGCCTTCCCACATTGCACCAGTGCATGCGGAAAGCACCAGCGCTCTTTTCGGTAACCTTTCCCAGGCTGCGCCGGTGCACGCCGAGAAACGCCAGCGCTCTCGTGGTTAAATTTGTTGCATTGCTCTGGTACACGCAGAGAAGCGCTTCTGCTCACGCTGCAAGTTTTCCCACATTGCACCGGTGCATGCGAAAAGCACCAGCTCTCTTTTGGTAACCTTTCCCACGCTGCGCCGGTGCACGCGGAGAAACGCCAGCGACATAATGAGAAACAGCGCAAAAGGGACAGAACACAAAGTAGGACACAGGACATGCGCTGACTAACAACCAAAGGTTTGCTATAAATTCCACGCGCGCACAGTGGCCCGCGCAAGCGCAAGCTCTTCTTTCTCTTTCAAAAGAGATAAATGCTAATAAAGACAGAAACAGCGGCACTAGAAAGACGTTGCAAAACGTGACCAGAATAAATATAAAAAAAAAATAAATATGTCCTGTGTCCTACTTTGTGTCCCGTCTCTTTTGCGCTGTTTCTCATTATGTCGCTCAACCAACCAGCCCAGCAAGGTATCCTGTGAAACGCCAGTGCTCTCGCGGTTACCTTTCTTGCATTGCTCCGGTGCATACAAAAAGCACCAGCTCTCCTTTCATAACTTTTCCCACGCTGCGTCGGTGCACGCAGAGAAACGCCAGCGCTCTCGCAGTTAGCTTTCTTGCACTGCTCTGGTGCATGCAGAGAATCGCCGGGCATTATTTGTGGAGCGATCAGAAAGGTAAAAAGGGGCCCATGTGCGCTAGCTATTGTTGGAGCAGGATTGATATCAAATGCAGTGTGTTGATGTAATTACTAAGGTATAAGACAAATTGGCACCCCACCAAATGTAAGTAAACGACATCAAAATCGATTTGTAATGCAGAACAATTTATTCACATTATAACACAAAATTCTGATTTCCCCGTCCCACGTCAGACTTGGAAAGAATCATTGAACTGTGCAGCATTGCTTAATTGTTGGTTTTTTCAGAGCCGATTTACACAAGTAGCAACTTGCTCAGTCTTCAGAGGCCTCGTTTTTGGAGCCTTCTTGTTACCAGATGTGAGGGCCACAAACCTTTTGCTATAATTTCCCCAGCCTCTTACAAAGACTATGTGGTCAGATGAACAAAAGTTCGCTGGAAAAGTCTGAGAATTCTGCAGAGACAACTTGGTAGACACCCTGACATAATGGAGCACCGTAACCTGTTCGGCACAAAAAAATATGTTGCTATAAGGGTCTAGATCAAGAATGTCACAATTGGGAACCAAATAAGCTTTTTTTATTTCATAATAATGGATGCTGAATCTATCGGCAAAAACCCTAGTAGCACAGAATGTTGCTGCAACGTTACTGGAATGTAGTCCGCTAACGTTTGTGGAATGTGGCTAATGTCCGCGAGGTCTACATCGCTGGAACATTATCGGTAAACATTGCTGTGATGTTATAGGAAACATTTGCAAAACGTTTAGCACAGTATGTTGCTGCAACGTTACTGGAATGTAGTCCGCTAACGTTTGTGGAATGTGGCTAATGTCCGCGAGGTCTACATTGCTGGGACATCATCAGTAAACATTGCTGGTATGTTTTTGCAAACATTTGCAAAATGTTGTGCATCTGACAGTGTAATGTGATTGAGCAATATTATGTGTACATCAACCCTTCATGTTAGGTAAGGGTGCATCAAAAAGGATTTCGAGTTCCTATTTTTGTAGCGCTAACTCTTTCTATGTGCCGTTGCCATCCCAGATTTCAAAATAAGCTCACGACACTGATTTTGGGACGGCAATGGCATATAGAAGTCAGCGCCACAGAAATAAGAATCGAAATCCTTTTTAATGCTCCTTTAACTAACATGAAGGTTTAGTATACACATAATATTGCTCAATCACATTCCACTAACGTCAAAACACGATGAAACATGAAGCCTCTTCTTTTAGCGTCAATGCTGGGCGGAACCTACTCCAGTCAATCTATCACAGCCAGCCACTTGTGAGCGAAGCTCTTCTGTGCGGCCCATGAGGTGTCACCATTTTCGTCGTCTTCTACTTGGTCGTGCAGAGATTACCTCTCCCAAAAATTTCGGATGTGCAACCGAAATTTTTGATTACACGGTAATGCTCTATTTAGCAGTGCAAACTGAATCTTTATACAGAAAATCTTTTAGCCCCCCAGTCGCTAAACTCTCAGTGGATTGCGGCGACTGGTTTGACGAGTGCTCTGGAAAAAAACAGGCGTACAAATTCATCCAAAGAGCTAATGTAATAAAATTTATTTTCAAACAAGTTCCACGCTACACATGTTAACTTTCCAGTAAAATCTTCCTGACCATTAAAAATATTTAACTAATAAATGACTAGCATGCAACGAACAGTGCAATACCTAATTGCTGGTCTCTTCAAAGAGGGGTACAAAGGCAGTCAACTTTCCAGTAAAATCTTCCTGGCCATTAAAAATATTTAACTAATAAATGACTAGCTGCAACGAGCAGTGCAATACCTAATTGCTGGTCTCTTCAAAGAGGGGTACAAAGGCAGTCAACTTTCCAGTAAAATCTTCCTGGCCATTAAAATATTTAACTAATAAATGACTAGCTGCAATGAACAGTGCAATACCTAATTGCTGGTCTCTTCAAAGAGGGGTACAAAGGCAGTCAACTTTCCAGTAAAATCTTCCTGGCCATTAAAATATTTAACTAATAAATGACTAGCTGCAATGAACAGTGCAATACCTAATTGCTGGTCTCTTCAAAGAGGGGTACAAAGGCAGTCAACTTTCCAGTAAAATCTTCCTGACCATTAAAATATTTAACTAGTAAATGACTAGCTGCAACAAACAATGCAATATTTGCTGGACTCTTCAAAGAGAGGTACAAGGCCAGTCATCTTCCATTGATGTCACCATAGGTTGTGATCTGATAGACGCATCTGAAAACGGATGTAAAACAAAAGTATGTTACAATTTCTGCTGTATAAGCAGAAGATGCAAAACACCCATTAGTTTGAAGTGGGATAGGGCCTGACAAACCTGCGAGAAAAGAACAATCATTTTCCAGCGTGCTGGGAATAGGGGCAATTAAGATTTACACGCCATGGACAAAAATATGGTTCACAATGTTTAGGCTTTGACAAGAGTCAACTGTATATGCATACCTCTTCCTACTCTTGAGCAGGAGCACCCTTGCCAGCATGTTCCTGAGGGGAAAAAAAAAAGACCAAGGAAAAGGAAGGACTTTAATCATAGCCCTCTGGCCCCTGTCCCGTGAGGTTGACCTCACGTGCTCAGGACAAGGTCAACATTAATAGTAGACAATCCTAAACCAATCATTTGAACTGTTACACAATAGGTGTGAAAGCTAAGCAACTTCATTTCATGTTTATAGTGATGCTGCAAACATTTAGAACTCCACTGGTAATCTCAAAGAAAAGATAGTTAAACCTTGACACACATAAAACTTTTATGAACAAAAAGCTTGATGTACCTAGCTTCTATGTAATGAAAGGCTTGATATAATGGAAGAGTTGCAGCCTTCACAACTTCTTGCCTACATGGTAAGTTGTATTTCTAGTCTCACAGTAACGAAATCAGTTTTGTCAAGGTCAAGAGGTCAGTCTTGCATGGCTACATCTAATAATGGGCTGTCAGCAATCTAAAAAAGTAAAAAAAAAAACTTGCAAAAAGTTTCATTCATGTCCAGTTAGTAGTTACTTTGTTATGTTATTTTTGGTGCACCAGTACTAAAGAAAAGGCAGGGGCCTATACACTCTCAGCATGTTTCACGTTTTTCCCCACTCCAGTTTTCGGAGTAAATTTCATCCTTGGAATACCATCGTTTTTATATAAAGCAGTACAAATGCCTTCGGTATATTTGTTGTGCGAAATTTGATGAAGGGGGCCACAAGTTTAATTTTTCCATATTGACCCTCGCTGACAGCAAAAGATCATAATTGTCAATGACCAGCAAAAACAATGAAAGCGTCACTTGCACTTGTGCACGGTTCTTGCCACAAAAAGCTGGGAAGTGTAAACACAACTCCGTAGCCCCCTGCCATGGGCATTCGTAATTCCATCGAAGATATAAGAAAGGGAGAATTCCCATCTATTACAAAATGATAGGTTTCCTAAGTGACACAGATGGTCCTGGGAGTAACATAATTACTCCCTGCAAGTTTCCATAAAATTGCTCAGGCTGTTAAAAAATGTAGGTTGTTGGGTAGTGCCCCCTAAGCACTATTTTCAGTGGATGTTGGCAGTAAAAGTGTACATCCCATGATAGAGGCAAAGGTTGATCAATTTATGAAATTTTTTTCATGAATGTTATAAAACTTAAAAGCTGAGGTTTAACTGCAGTAGTCTAGAGAAGCAAAGCAGATCATAGTTGTGCAACATTCAACAAGGCAGAGTGACTTAAAGCACTTTGCCTGAAGCACAAAGGCCTCAGAGTCCTGGCAGCTTGCCCACTTCTACCTTCTGGTTGAGGGACTTTGTGTGCAAAGATAGTTCAACCCGAAAGCAACTTCTAGGTTTGAGGCTAGCACAGTGGAGATGCTCAGATTGTTCAACCAGAAATCCAAAAGCTACTCCCTAGAGGGCGCCGCCAGCTTTTGTACTTATGTCATGCATGGCAGCGACCAGTAGGTTGTCACTTTGAGGCCTGCAGTTGACTAATCTAAATGTCTCCTTTTCACTAGCCTCTAACTGACTCTGGGTACAGCCAACTTTACTGTTTTCATCACTTCATATTTGATAGCCATATAATCAGGTGGCAGAAGTGGGCAAGATAGCAGTGCCTAAAGGTTTGGAATACAATCACTATTGGGTGCTCTTAGCCCCTCAAATTTCATGGCAATATTAGATGGTGAAATGCTGGTTAAAGAGCTAGCATGCAACCAATTGGTGCACAACTATAAATGGGCCCTGTTCCTATGCAGTGCAAAAAGTTTATTTCACTATTCCTCAGATTTCTTCTACCAGCAACAAACAAAATTGGTTATTACAAACCTCGGCTGCAGTAAGGAACTCTTGGGCCTGTGACAATCCCTGCTTTAAAAATATGTAAACACCGATATATGAAAGAGAGGGAAAGCGATAACAAAATAGGAACTAAATATAGTAAACATGCAGCAACAGAAAATATCTAAAGCTCACATTCTTTTTTACACGGGCTGGTGCATATCTGAGCCAGTCAGCAGTGGCCTTCATAATTGCACTGTCTTGAACCAAGTGGGCCTCCTCGCCATTCCTTTTTTTTACTTCAAAGCACTTGCGAACTGCCTCTGTAAACATCAAAAAAGAAATGTAATTTAACAAGACTTGCTGTTACCACAGCCATCACCAGCACTTATACCCCAAGTAAACAACACATTTGTTTCATAGGTGGTTTGACCCTGAAAAACAATCTGTTAAACACAAACTCTTAGTTCTGCAAATGACTAACATCTTTTCTTCCTCTCAAGATACCATGTTTACTCGCATAATAAACATACGCACCCCCTTCTCGGTCAGTCAAATTTCTTACTTTTTTTCCCCCGCGCAATGAATGCATCCTTAATTTTCGCTGCTGCACTCACAACTGACTGCATGATGGTCACTTGCTCGTTCGCACACCTGCGTGCCTGCTTTCTTGTGTAAGTTTTAGCATACCGCATACCATGTGACCGCAGAGCCCACCACGGCTTTTGGGTGTCAACTGCGCATGTGCATGTTATCAGTACCCGTGTAGTTCCGTAGCGAGGGTTGGAGCGACCCCTGCAGTCGCATGACACAAGGTATGTTAAAGCTTCCTATTTCTATCCAAGGGGGATGGAATAGAACACCCAGGAAAAACATGACAATCACAGTTGGCTATGCCAGGGCCAATGTGATTGTCAGTGTTAACTCCAGATATAGCAGTGTTAACTCCAGATATAGTCACAGGAGGAACTAAAAATGTTAAAATTTGAATATCAAGTATTTTAGTGAAATGACAATACCTCTCACAACAGTAAAAAGTTTGAGATGCAGCATAGGTAATTTCTCTTTCTTCCCGTCATACAGTACTTTTCAGCAAGCGTATCCAACATGCACCGCTTCATGATAGTGCGCACAACGTCTTGCAGCGATGAGCCTCCAAGGAGCGAAAGGTGTGCCGCCTGAAAGAATAATTAGAATAGATTTCCCATTCCATCAGCCATTGCGGACAATGCAGAAATCAGTTTTATAGCAGTACACACTATTAGTGCAATATTGCTTTGCATTGCAAGATTCACACCAAACAGCCTTTGTATAGAATACCCACATATTTCCAGATTCACTAAGAGGCACCAGAGCACAGTTGATATCGTTAAAGGAATACTTTAAAGAAAAAAAACAGGAGATGATGCACAAACACATACATACACAACTTTTCATCAGCCAGCAAACATTTCTTGAGGCCCCCTTGCGGCTGACTCCCAAGAAAACTGAGAAGCCAATTATCAAATCATGAAAAGGAGCACAAATTCAACCGAAAGGGGAGCACATTCAACATTTGTTGGCAGATGAAGATTTGTATGCATGCTCATCCCTCGTCTCCTAGTGTGCTCCTTGAAATATCCCATCATTTTTGACACGCTCCCGTTTTCTTCTGAAGTTCTTTAAGTGGCAAACACCACATCACAGCCTTGTGCTAATATTTGAAGGTCAGGAGTTCAGCTAGGTTTCTTCTACGTAATTGCACAGTGCGACAGAGCAATGTTTAATGAACATGACACCCTACCCAGGACAAACCAGTTCCTTACTGGTAGGGGATCAACGACAATGGTATGGTAATCTACACAACGCTGTGATATAAATACAGTACTGCATTTGCATATTAGCTTGGTCAACGAGGCTCTTGGTACTTGCACATGACAAGAAAACTTCGACAGGCCACAACTTTGGAATGTGAACGAAACTATATGCATTCACGTACCAGAGCTCCAATGTTTCCTTCTATGGCCAGACACCTCTCGAGATGCACAACATCCTCGCTCGATGACAATGGCAGTAATTCCAGCATCTCTGGATTAACCGCTGGTCCCTTGTGCTCTGGTCCCCGTTGTGTTTCAAGCTTCCTCAAGATCTTGGCCTGGTTTTCCAGCTGGACAGTAATTGTCCCCAACACTCGCAGGATCTGCTTCTCGAATGCTAAAAATTTAGGAAATAACTTGTTTATTGAGCCCCACACAAACCGAAATGCGAACAGTAGCGACTGAAAAAAAGTAGAGGAGCACAAGATTACATGCCAATATAAGAAGGCAATGGCTACAGCTCCTGAAAAGCTCCATTGTAAATGTTAAACATCACTTATTTGTTAGGAGCGAATGACTTTCTATTGTAGACATGCGTATAAACCAAGGCTGAGAGGAACTAGAAGATACAACGTATGTCATTGTGCATCGCAGCGTGGTCTCACCTGTGCGTGTACGTTTAGACGATGGGCTGTGTACAGTGGTTGACCGACGGCTCTGGCGGTTACACAGTGTGGATACTTTTGGAGGAGCAGGAGGTGGGATAAATGCAGTGACAGACTTTTCTGTCGGGTGCTGTGAGCGTGTTACATTATCTGGTGCCAATGCTTCACATGTTTCCTCATCTTCAGATGATGAAAGGATATGTTGAGATGGCTTCCTCTTTCTTTTCAGAGAGGTCTCATCTTCTGTTGCTAAATCTGACGTGTCCTCAGCTTTTTTCTCCTTGTATTTTGCACCCTCATATGTTGCTGAAAAAGAAAACTCAAGACTTCACTCTACAATAATCTATGACCAGATCAACTTTCTAGAGTTCTCGAGAACTATTTGCTAATGTAAGAAAAAAATTAAGTAGTACTGATCTTAGTTGATAATCCCGATCATGAAACCTTTTTATCACCCATTTCTGTCAGAGCAAGATGGAGATGCTTTCAAATTGTGGAAAAGCATTATCTTAGAAGGCCCCCTTAAGGCTTCAGTGTGGCAGCTGATGTTGAGCTAAGACTTAAGACTGTTCAGAGTCTCCCAATGAAATATCTTCCAAGCCTTTTAATGAAATGCTGGCAGCTATTCTAAAGGTTCTGGTATGTTAGCTTTGACATTTATATACCAGCCTGCTCTAACCCCTGCCTGTGACCACCTCCCTCCGTGGTGCTGAGGTACCGTTCCGGTCTCCGGAGCGCAAGGTCGAGGGTTCGAACCTTCGGTTGGTCCATTCCCCAAGGGGAGCTTAGGGCGTCGCTCATGGCCTGTGCTGCTTTGTGACATTAAACCCCAAAATTTTCTTTCCTAACCCCTGCCTATATCTGCACGATCATTACGGGCTTTCCAACATATAATTGCCTTGGAAAGAGCGCGTTGGTCAAGTCGAATAGAAAAGGAAAGAGTTCAACACTAAAACATCACAAGACAGCACAATCTTTGTGCTGTCATGTGTGATGTTTCAGTGTTCAAACTCTTTCCTTTTCTATTCATATAATTGCCACAAGTCAGCAAAGCCAAGCTGTAATTTTGTGAATTTGAAAGGTATGCTTCACTTTTCAGGTGAATAAAGTATCATTTTGGTCAGCTATACCGTTCCAAAAAATATTATTTTGGTTGGATATAGCTTTTACGGTAATCACAAATCGTAATTGAGATTCTGCTAATAAAGTAACTTTTTAATTACAAACCACAGCACATGGGCCACCTATGATTTATATATGCATGGAAAACTTCTGGAAGCATATGCCATATCAATAACAGCCTGACAAGAAATTCAGAAAATAGAAAACGAGCAAAGCTTTACATCTTGTAAAACTCACAAAAAGAATCAATTCATCAAGATTTCTCAAAGCTATTTCAGAGATAAAATGCAAAACATTCACACACTCGAAATGCAACTACAAAAATACCAAACATAATAAAAAGAAGATGACCAATACACAAGTTCAGCCCTACAGAAACCAACATTTTATGTGGCTAGTACAAGAACTCGGCAGAAATTATATGAATGTCGCCATCATTGAACTCACAAGACGACGCCATCACTCTACATGGGTAAGAAACCCAATCCACAGAGGGCTGCTCGCAGTCCTTGATGGCCCTTGTTAATCTGTGTCCTTTATAAGGCGGCCAAGCAGTTGCATCGTTCGTCCACCAACTTCTAGGAACAACGGCAATGTCCCCGTCGTTTGTAAACTGGACGACATAATACATTTTCTGAAAAGGATAGGATGTCATCGGTCTTCATGTCATATGCACAAATGGTGACAATCAGAACACACACCAAACAGCTACATTCAAGCATGCAGGTGGGCAAGCGCAAAAATAGCATATGAGCCTTGTTCATATGCCAAACATACACATTTGCACTTGACGTCTTTTACACTCCACAACGAGTACTCCGACGAAAGTTGTGAGGCCTTGAAGATGCCAAGCTGAGATGAGGGCACTCCGCTGACATAGAGGTTATCAAGCACCTTGAAGAACTGGCCACAAATGCTGATTTTCTCTTTTTCTTTTAAAAAGTTCCGTATGATAACCACATTTCCGTCCTTCACCTGAACACAGTTGTCAGCAAGCTTGACAGAAAGATGTGTGCCATGAAGAATAAATTCACAGTACTGGCTTCCCTGGAAGTTTGGCGGCTCGGGTCCATCATGGTGCTCATTTAGCAGAGGTGACTGTTGCCCTTTTGAGCTTGGTAACGATGTAGAGGCTAGCTCTGAATGCCGCTTGATCACCTGCTGTAGAGCCAAGGCAGGTCCCCTTACCAACTTCTTCTTCTTCAACAAAAGCTGAAAATGTATCTAGAGGGCCAAACTGTCGGACATCCTGTGCCAGGTGGATCAACGAGTGTACGTTGTACACATAGATGCCATTCCCATAAAGGGTGCCAGCCTCTGAAACAAACTCTCTCAACAGAGACTCTGCAAGATCGCAGTGTGTAAGTGCAAACTTCGGGCTTGCCAGGATGGTTATGGCACAGCTCAGCTTTATGAAATGGGCATAGAATCTCTTTTCCAAATATTTTCCGAGCAATGGTGGTCCAAAGTAAAGTAAAAGTTTCTCAATTCGACAGCTTTCCAGTGCTCTCGCTCATTAAGTGAACGTGGCTTGCGGCTGAACTCTGAAGGTGTCTGTGCTCGGAAAGCTGTCAACTTTTCTGATATTTCAAGTCGGGCCCTAACGGGCAGCTTGGATAAAGATGGTGT
>JABSTQ010003296.1:0-24634 GCA_013358835.2 Ixodes persulcatus
AATGGCGCAGAATTTTTCCGGAACAAACGAGTTGCATGTTCGCAGCTGCGCATGCAGGTCGGGCGCTCGGGGTGGGCTCGGGCCACGGGCTGTTCGCCGCCGACCTCGAGCTAGATCTTCTTCGCTCTGCGTCCGCGCTGGAGGAAGCGGCCAACAGGCAGCGCGAGATACGAGCCAGTACATACCTAGATTGCAGTGGCTAACAAAACGTAAAATAAGCTCTGATTTCCGAATGGATTCGAAGTTCCATCCACGTTCGAAATTATCGAAAGCACAAGGTGCGGCGTTGCGGCCGTTCGGACCACCCCATTTAACATGCAAACGTTGTCCTGCAAAAAAAAAACACAAAAAAACAAGAGCTTAATTTAAAGCTAGAAAAGAAAAAAAAGTCAAGTGGCAGTTTTGCACTTCCTATGTCGTATATCGGCCTGCTCTTCTTCTGAATACTGGTTTGCAAACCTGCTCTCAGGTTGTGTGGAGTAAAGCCTATCTATCCTGGGAAAAGTGGCACCAATCATTTTTGTGGAAATGCTAGAGACGCGTGTCGTGCGCCACTTCTGGGAAGAACTAGAACCACTAAATGAGCTGCGCTTAGAGTATCGGCACTCTGTTCCCCAACATTGTTGTGGGCGCCGGCATTCTGGTGCTTGTGCAGAGTAGACGCAACTGCCGATCGTCATGATTCAAAAGTGCGACTTCCTCAGCATTAGATTCGGTGTTAGGAAGCTCATATAAAATTGCTTTGCTCTGTCGCGAACTGTTTAAACATTTGTGAAGGACGGAAAAGCGTTTCATACGATTTCAGTTAATTCTTCAGATAACTGGCAACCATGATTTTAAGCCACAATATGAACAAGTGTAGTTACTCTGAAGCGTAGCTTATTTAGTGGCATTATATATAGAAGAACATGGCGTCTGAAATCTAGCTCAGTGCTGCGCTGTTCCGCTATGATCTTCCCTAGTGCCACTAAATAAGCTACGCTTCAGGGTAACGACACTTGTCCATCTTGTGGCTTAAAATCATGGCTGCTAGTATTCTGAAAATTTATCTGAAATAGTAAAGCATAGTAAAGCAATATTACATGAGCTTTCTAACACCGAATCAAATGCCGAGGAAGTTGCACTTTTTAATCATGACGATCGGCAGTTGCGTCTGCTCTGTACAAGCACCAAGATGGCGGCGCCCACAGAAATATTGGGGAACAGAGCGCCGACCCTAAGCATCGCTTATTTAGTGGCGAGGTCCACACTTCTGCACGTTCAGAGGTGTGGACCTCGTCGAAGAGGTCCACACTTCTGCGCGTCAAGTCAAAAGCAACGAGAAGCAACCGTTTCCCACCCGTAAACTGCACCAAGGAGTTCTCTGTCCAAGCAAGTGGCGCGGCTCCACTACTCGTCCACAATCGCGCGCCAAGTGCACAGCAGCTGTCAAGATTCGCAACGTGTATGGCAAGAAAAGACACTTTCTCGTCTGTCTGCTTGTCAGCGGAAAAGAACCACCCAAATACACAAAGCCATGTTTCACTCGAGTTATCCTCGTAAATTTCATAAGTTGAGGGCGCTGCCGGCAAATGTGTAGTATTTCAAATTTTTCATTAAGTTCACCACACTAACCAGGTGGCGCCACAAACTGCTACAGCAATTCCCATAGCCAGGCGGCGCTACTATTCAACCATCGGGCCTTGAGCCCCGGCTTGTTTGTTTACCAATAAACGGAGTACGTGTTTGGACCTTGACGCTACCGGACGTCTCTTCTCTTCTGGGGCGTTCCCGCCCTTGGGCCCGCCGGTGCCTGCCACCTCGCCAGCCTCGCTTCGGCATGTGAGACTTTGTCATTTCCCGCAGATCTCGTCCTTGGACGAAGTTAGGTATGGACATTGTTGGTCCGTTCGAACGCGCTCCGCGCAACGAACGTTTCTTCATAACTCTTGTGGACTACCACAGCAAATGGCCGGAGGTCATGAGTGTCCACAACGTCACAACTGCGTCCGTGATAGACTTTCTCAAATTCGTTTTTGCACGAGAGGGGTTGCCGGAAGAGATAGTTACCGACAACGGCCCCCAGTTCATCTCCAACGAATTTACAGAATTCCTCAAGAATCAGGGTATTCGTCATCTCAGGGCATCCCTGTACCATCCTCAAGCGAATGGACAGGTGGAACGCTTCAATCGTGTCCTGAAGTCCACTATCCAGTTGGCTCTTGTACAGCAACGCAACCTCCGAGAAGCCATCACGGAATACTTGGGAGTGTACCGCAGCACTCGTCATGCTGCGACGGGAGAGACTCCTGCGTTCTTGCTTCACGGCAGGAATCATCGCAATCGTCTTCATCTTTCGGGGCGTCCAGTCCCCGACCCCCAAGTTCCAAGGTCCACAGTCCAAGAAAGGCTTCCAGCTACAATCAAGAAATACCAAGAACGAATAAAGATGTACTCAGACAGAAGGCGTGCTGTCAAGCGCCCTACATTCATTCCTGGACAGACCGTCAAGGTCAACAAGCCTCGTCACCGAGGAAAATTACAAATGAAGTATGCTTCTCCGCAGAAGATCCAAGACCAAGTGGGTCCAGCTACATACCGGCTGGACGATGGATCCACCTGGCATGCGTCCAAGTTAACGCATACGACTCTCACACCTTCGTCAACCAGAACATCTTGGTTCCGGGACGATTTGTTCCCCCCGGACCCCCCCTTTTCTCCTGCAGTTGTTCCGCCTGCTGTCCGGCCGGCTCCCCCAGAGCCGCCTGTTCCTGTTCCTGGTCCGGCCAGCCCGGACACCACCTGTCCAGACCCTGAGGGTCAACGTCCTGACTCTGGCCTGAGTCCCGAGGCCCCTCCTCCTCTTCCTGAGGGTCCTGTTCCAGCTGGGAGTCCCCCTCCCCTCCCCGAGGGTCCTGCAGAGGTGGAACCAGTGCCCGAGGAGAATGCTCAGCCCTCTGAGCAGAGCCTGTCTCCTGGGATGTCCCCAGATAACAGCTGGTCAGACGCCAGCTGGTCCTCCAGTCGTACGGAGACTGCCACTGAGGGTGCAGACTCTGGCACCTCCTTCGAAGGTGCACCACTACCGGTACCGGCGCCCTCCCCAGGGAGAGTGCCGTCGGAATCGTGCAGTGAGCCGACACCACAGTTGGATCCTCCAGAAACCGAAATCCAGGGTCCACACACATCTACTCCCCGGCCAGAGAGTCGCCCGACTCGAACTCGGCGACTGCCGGGACGCTTCAAAGACTATGTGATGACTCTAAAGGACCTTTTAAGTTAATTTCCACAATTGTATCTATGAACCAACGGACACTAACAAAACCAACCTCTGAATTTTTTTTTTTGTGTGTGGTGACAACAGACATTTCAGAAGACTCAACTATTTTCAGTGCTACTACATGTCCATGAACATTTTTTTTTTATGTGAAGTTTTCGCTTTTATTTCCTGCACCATGCAGTACGAAGTGTTTAACTGGCTACTTGCCCAGTGTCTTTTGCTCAATTTTGTTTCACTTGCCAAATGTTTTGCCCAATTTTCATTTTCTGCCTCTAAGGTTTTTAGCCTTATGAGAAGTCGTGCGTTTAAACTATATTTCGTCGCAAGTGTTGCACTCAATGCCTTGCACTTTTCATTTTGTCAATTTCACACAACTGATACTGTCAGTCAGCTCAGTCCTTCTTTTCCCTGCGATGGTTGCTTTTGTCTTTAAAGATGTTATAGCTGCTTGCTGTTGTATAAGTCAACCTTTCCCTTCTCTTTTTTTTTTCTTAAGGGAAGGAAGAATAGGAGTTTATTTTTTTTAAGGAAGGGAAAGTGTAGTATTTCAAATTTTTCATTAAGTTCACCACACTAACCAGGTGGCGCCACAAACTGCTACAGCAATTCCCATAGCCAGGCGGCGCTACTATTCAACCATCGGGCCTTGAGCCCCGGCTTGTTTGTTTACCAATAAACGGAGTACGTGTTTGGACCTTGACGCTACCGGACGTCTCTTCTCTTCTGGGGCGTTCCCGCCCTTGGGCCCGCCGGTGCCTGCCACCTCGCCAGCCTCGCTTCGGCATGTGAGACTTTGTCATTTCCCGCAGGCCCACGTAGGCCCTGCGTTTCTTTTATTTCACGGGAGACCGTTTTTCCGAATCACAACAAAGTGCAGACTAGAGTTCCTGTATAGGCCTTTCCAATGTTTACAAAATCACAGTCCAGCGTGCGATCTTCACAGTCCAGCGTGCGGTCTTCACAGTCCAGCGTGCGATCTTCACAGTCCAGCACGTGCGTGTTCGTCGCTTTTGTAAACGAGCAAAGCACGCGCCATACGCACGAACACTCAACATGGCACCGGCCACACGTTCTTTTTTGGAAAGGTCTATAGACGTTTCGACTGTTTACAAAAATCACAGTCCACACGTGTTAAATCACAGTCCCGAACGCGCACGTTCGTCGCCTCGGAAAGCGAGCAAATCACGCGTCATACGCACGAACACTGAAAATGGAACCTGCCAAGTGTCCTTTTTTGGAAAGGTCTATAGACCTTTTCAAAAACGAGCTTGTGGCCGGTGCCATTTTGAGCGTTCGTGCGTACGGCGCGTGCTTTGCTCGCTTTCCGAAGCGACGAACACGCACGTGCTGGGCTGTGAAGATCGCACGCTGGACTGTGATTTTGTAAACATTGGAAAGGTCTATAGGCTCCCTACGGGAGCCAGAGTTGCGCGTTTGATTCCACGTGCCGCGTGCCGCCCTCACCGCTATTCGCCGACATCCGATCACATGAGGAGCCGTATCAAGTGTCGTGCAGCAAAGTAGACGTTGCACGCGCCCCGGCGTACGTTCCCCGGCTTTTGAGCGCGCCGCGCGCCTCGAACGCGCGGCGCTGCTATTCGCCGAATTCAGTCACGTGAGGAGCTGAATCCACATGCCATGCATGAACGCGAAACTCTGGCTCCCGTAGGGAGCCTATACAGGAACTCTAGTGCAGACTAAATTCATTTGATAAAAATCACGCTTTCAAGTACCGCGAACCATTGTTGTGGAAACGCGCAAAACACGTGCGAGGAGCGGGTGCTCCGCTGCCATTCGGTTCCAAGGGCCGCTCATTTCAGTACTGCGCCGACAACTGCAGACTAAATTCATTTGATAAAATTCACGCTTTCAAGTACCGCCAACCATTGTTGCGGAAACGCGCAAGACACGTGCGAGGAGCGGGTGCTCCACTGCCATTCGCTTCCAAGGGCCGCTCATTTCAGTACTGCGCCGACAACTGCTTCCAAAGGCTCTGCTGCTTCCAAGAGCCGCTCGAGACACGGGCCTCGTGCACTGGCGCATTTAACAACACTTGCAAGACAAAAGCAAACACATCGAAAGGCTTGAGTCCAGACAGATAAAGAGGGATCGGTGGCCAAGTGCAATAAAGAAAAAAAAAAAAAAGGATCGATGGCCGAGTGGTCTAGAGCCTTGGCTAGAGCACACCAGAGCCGGAGCACACCAGCTCGGAGCACGTGGAGCGAAAGCTCGCGCTGTATAACCCAGGGATCCTGGGTTCAATCCCCACCCCTGCCCGTTTCGATCTAAATGAGCATCGTACCGGCGTGCGGTTGTGTATTATTACTATTGCGTGATGCACGTTAAAGACCCCAGGCTAGCGGTTGTACTGCACTGGCTAAATTGATCACCTACAGATGGGAGACAAGTCGCCCGTTGAGGCAGACTATGTTCTAGGCTGTATAAACATACACACACCCCAAATTTGTTTCCAGACAGGTAAGGTAGCACCGCTTCGTTCCACCGTGACATTGTAAGATCACTTTTGAAAGAGGTAAAGTTATTTAGAGGTTCATTTGATTTTGCCTAAAAATTAGAAAGGTGAAGAGAAAAAAAAAAAAAAAAAAAGAAACGTACGCCTCACCTTAGGTAGAAACGTATTTTCTACCTATTGATGGCCCGTTTGGTTTTCTTAGTAATCCGCAAAACGGGAAGTGTTAAATTTACAAAAAAAAAAAAATTGTTTTGGGCGCCAAAACGCTAACGTCAAAATTCAATTTGCATGTCAGAGTAAGCACCTGTTTGTTGGTTAAGAAAATATATTGTAATTGTTCAAAATAATAGAATTCATGCATCTTTTTTTTTGTTTTTCATATCCACTAGCCACCAAACAAGGTCTACAGAGAATGAAAATATCTGAAATAATGTTTCATAAAATAAATGTTGTTCGGAATAAGTATTTTAGCCTTCGTGGCAACTCATTTAACTTTTTTTTTTTTTTATTTCCAAATACATATTAGTAGGGTGCCTTCATGTGCGCTTTACTTAGGGTGGAGACATCTGGCCAATTTGTCCCACACTTTTATTTTTCTTTTTTTGTTCAGAAGCGCGTGAAAGAGCGTGTCCCGGCACGGGTTTTTGGCGCTGACTGTGCTATGTCGACATCTTGTTTTCGTCGATTTCTTTGTATTTTCCCCATGAGCGCGTGCTGTCGGCATCGGGTACTATATTCGGCGACAACTTTTCTTGGGAATGAAGGGAATGCTAGGGGGGCGGAGCTCCTGCACATGTATCACTCCACCAAGCATCCGGGCTTTCATTACGTCAGTTTTGGTTTCGTTTTCAGTTTTGGTTTCGTCGTCGGCATTCAAGGCAAGCACTTTATACAGCTTGTTAGTTTCTATGAAACCGTTTCCAGTGGACGTACCCGGGCTCAGAGGAGATGCCATCTGTTAAGGACGAGATCCCGGGCACGTCCGTTTCGATAGTGTCGGTTTATCGTTCCCCCTCGTGCCGTTCATGATCTCGTGGTTCTGTGCTCCTCTACCTCCTTTTCCTCTTGTTACCTACTACCAGATCTTTAGTAACTAGAAAAATAATTTCATTTTTATATTTTTATTGTTCAGGATTCATAGTGATTTGACAATTATTATTCAAATGACGAATATTAAGATTATAATTTACGTTACAGTCAAAACACAATTTAGACCCGGGGACTGTGTTCAGCTGCGTAAGAAGACAGCGTGCTTCGGCTCTGTAGCTTTGGCAGCATTGCCAAGAAAAGTTGTCGCCGAGTATACAAAGGGTGGCATCACCCTAAAAAGAAGTACATTGAGGCATTCTATACTCTGTTTCACCTTACGATGTACCGCAGGAAAGGCTACAAGCGCGAGCTCCTTGCTCTGGGGCACATCTCGGCGGCACAGGCTCTCGTGACTTAAGAGCGGCTGCCAACGCTGTGAGCTCGCGCTTCTAGCCTTCGCTGCGGTACAACATAAGGTGAAACGAAGTATAGGATATTTCTGCTCAACCCTGCACGATCTTATGGCTCATTCACACTGGAAGCGGATCCGCGTTCGCAATTTGATGACATCAAATGCGCGTGCAATTGTACTGAATCCTTATACAACCGCGTTCGCAACCGCTTTGCGAACGCGGATCCGCTTCCAGTGTGAATGAGCCCTCAGGGTGCTTACGAGCCACGCTTGTAGCGTATGCAAGCGTTTGACCACGCGCGCTAACATAGCACACACAAAAAAAATAGAATCAACAAAAGTATCGCCTTCACAGCCTTATCAGCTGGCCTTACGCTAGGAGTCTGCGATGTGCGCGGCCAAAAGCGTCGCTGTGGTCAGCTTTCCACGATTGGCCAAACCATAGGTATATGAGCACTGTCAGATTGTCAACTTTGAAGGTGTTAGTTTCGGATTGCGATGTCTCCTAGCTTCTACTGTGCTTTTTAAACACACCATCGAACTCGTCGTCGCACCCGATGGTAAGTAGCCAGAATAACAACTGGTGACGTCACGGCGAGGCAAATCCCAGTCGTGACGTCACGGAGGGAAACCATAAGAATGCGCCACCGAAACATCTCGGCGCTAATACTCTGTTTCACCTTGTGTTGTACCGCAGGAAAGGCTACAAGCGCGAGCTCCTTGCTCTAGGGCACATCTCGGCGGCACAAGCTCTTGTGCACCAAGGGCAGCTGCCAACGCTATGAGCTCACACTTCTAGCCTTCGCTGCGGTACAACATAAGGTGAAACGGAGTATAGTTACACTTTTTTGCAACGTTCAAAAAGTGCCGACCAACGGAGCCATCAATTGTAATTTTGTTGTGTCTATGTTTATACAGCGGGATGCTAGTCAGCTCTGAGGGCATCTGGTGTCTTCATTGGAGATGAAAGACAGTGCAGTATACCACTGCTTGTCTGACATCTTAAACGAGCATCACATTCGATTACAAGTAATTTGATTACTTGTAATGCGTACGGTACAAGTTTGCATGTATCACTATTGTGCACAATAGTGATACATGCAAACTTGTACCGTACGCATTACAAGTAATCAAATTACTTGTAATCGAATACTTTTCGAAGCAATTTTGTAATCAGTTGATTACTTTTTTTAGGCAGTAATCACAAGAGTAGTCTGATTACTTTTTGAAGTAATAAAAATTACTTCTAACCCCCTGCCCATACCTTCTTTTTCTGAAATGAAAAAAAATAAAATTTGCTTCTTTTTTCGAACAGAAAAAAGGATGATTTTTGCGGAGCTGTAGGAAACGAGGTCAACCCCTTTGTATGTACAATTTCTGTGGAATGTTCGTTTTTTTTTCGCGCTGGGACTGGGACTGGGAAGCCCCAGGCAAGCCCCAGTGCATGACAAAGGCCATTCAGGGCGAAGTTTGAGGGAGCAGAATGTAGCTTTGTAAGCCCTTCGTTCAAACCATCCCCGTCACGCACACACACACAGAAATAAAAATAAAAAACAATCCTGCTTACGGTACCTACACGCAGCCCGTAGGAGAACCAGAACCGAAGAATGTCTAAAGCGGATGCAAAATATAACAAAGCCAGTTCAAATATTTCCCTACTTCCCCTACGTAGTCTTTGTGACAAGCACGGTTTCGAGTTGAGAACTGGTCGGGGCGATCTCTTCCGCTAATGAATACTACACATGATCCGTTTCAAATCCTGGAGCTGCTGCTCTTTTGTATAACATGCGAGCTCATCCACATGTGAATAGTAAAATGAGCGACAATCAAGACCTAGAACCCCCTCCGCTCCCCCCCCCCCCCCCCCCCCCCCCAAACTGGCGAACGCCCAAATCATTAAACTTCTTCAAACAAATTCTATGCTTGTGTCCGCATTGTGAAGATGCAACGACCACGAAGAGGGAACCCGTTTTTTTTTTTTTTACTTCAATACTTGTGAAAATGCGAAATATAGGTTCGAAGTAGCTCATTGTTATGAGCGCTAAACATGTAAGTCTTCACACAATAAAGTAATCAGAAAAGTAACGGTTACTTCTTCAAGTAATGTCCAATTACTTTTGCCGTCGAGTAATCAAGTAATCTAATCGAATACTTTTTAGCCAAGAGTAATAGTAATTGTAATCGATTATGTTTTTTTAGTAACGTGTACAAGACTGGATACATGACACAATACCACCTAGAAAACAAGGCCTGCGCATGACGTTTCGTTAGTAGATCCCCGACCCGCCCCAAGCGGCGAACAGGCTGAAGCTTGACGAGAGTATGGGCCGCGTCCCAACTACCATAGAGTTATTACAATACACGCTAGAGGCTCAGCTGGCGCTAGTGTCTACGGGACTTCCGGTTGCAAATTGAAGCAGACAGCATGCAGTCTACTTTTCCAGTCTTCCTGTGTATTCCTATGGGAAAACGCGCGTGAATTTTGTCTCTTCGCCGGAAAATAACATGAATAACTTTTGTTATTTCGGTTGTACCGGATAGTATGTACCTTTATTAATATGGTGATAGTGTAATTGCTTTAGTTACAGCATTTTTTCTTTAACACTGAACGATGTTAAACTTCGCTATATTTCAGGCCCAAACCTCTGTTCCATGGCAGGTATGTAGAAACGAACGACGATTCTAAGCAAAATAACGACCGAAAGAAATGTAAAGTGTGTTCAGAGTTCGCCAGCATTCTGTTGGTGCTTATATATTGTTAATATGCACGCCCTATCACTACATGAAAATGACCCCGTCGTGCATCTTTACGAGTGATTAAAAAAACGTTCGAAACGTAAAGAATAAAGTACGTGGGCTACTAAAAGTGTGTTTTCTTATTCTTTCCTATTTCGGGCAGTTTTTATAGGGCACGGTGTTCTCTGGCTTCATCCTATTTGCAAAGATTTGGAGCGTGCGGGTGATGATTTGAACCCAGAACAAGCATCTTCGCACATATTCACGAGCAGAAAGAATAAAGCAGTACTTATTTATTGCAAATCGGACTGTATTACGTGACTTTCAATTTATTTTGATCGTCTGCAAGCACGAGGAGTTACTTATCCAGTGTTACTGCGTAGTTCTTGCCGTCTCTCTTGGTTTTCCAGATGTCCTTCGTTCGTTTGGCACGTATATCCCCCATGCTGGAAAGCGTCGACGCCGTGTTCGCGCTAACAGTGTCCGACAGTGCACATAAATACACGTACGAAGCTGTTTTAGCACCGTTTTTAATGCGATGAATTCGCAAAGAAAAACGCCGTAACTGACCAATTCTTTCGTCGGCCTGACTGAGAAATGTTCCAAGCTACCTAGTACGTACGAATGATTCGTGATATTTGCTCTTATAGTCGAGCGCAGAGAGAAAATGCATTCGCTTTTTCCCATAGGAATGCATTACCGGAAGTCAATTTCTGACTGCTTGCTGTCTGCTTCAAAATGCAACAGCACACTAGCGCCAGCTGAGCCTCTAGCGTTTATTGTAATAACTCTATGCCAACTACGGCTGTGTTCCGAATCTTACCCAAATGCATCCGAGTTACTCCGCGGATCGTATCACGTGACAGCACAGATTGAAAAACGCTGGACGCGGGTAGGTTTTAGAACGCCAAGGAACAAAACCCTTACCCTGGAGTAAGATTGAGTAAATTTTGGAACACGGCTTACGTCGCATTCACTGGCAGCCACAGCTGTGTGCGCGAGTGCTGAGCGCGAGCTGATAGCGAGCTTCCAGTTCATTTGCAACGTGCATGCGAACACTCCCTCGGCCAGGAGCGCGAGCTAGCACGCGCTCCTGGCTTTGAGACGTGCGTTTCTAGCGCGCGCTCTCGTTCTGCGGAAGAACGCTTCACAACAGCGACCTCGAGCTCTCGTGGTTCTGGCGTTGGCTGCGTTCTCTGGTTAAAAGTGAACGGAGTATAAACAGCGCCCTCAAAAATGGCGTCTAGTGCCAGCGTCCAACGAAAAGCTTTGGAGCCCTTCGCACAGCAGTAAGGCATTTTCACTGATGGATTTGACGCTCCACGTGAACGTCTAGCTTCATCGTATGCTACAGCAACAGACACTCGGTGTGAGCATCTGTTTTATTATCTGCTGCACAAACCACTAAAGCAGGCGATGGAGCAGACGATGTTGCAGACGACGTAGCAGACGATGGTGCTCATCCGGGCTACCTAGGGGGCGCTGAGGGGATCTACTAGTGATGACGTTTAGAGGAGGAAACGCGCAGGCCTTGTGTTCTAGGTGGTATTGCATGACAGCACGCCGGTACGAGGCTCATCCAGATTGAAACGGGCAGAGGCGGTGGATTGAATCCACGATCAGTGAGCTTTACAGCGTGAGCTTTCGCTACACGTGCTACCGATCCACGAGCAACGAGACATCGCGGTTGAATAGACCTATTGCTATATTACCCAAGCATCAAGGAGAATGCAGGGATTGGTGTTCCACGCGCCGCACGTGCTGGCCTCAGCAGTAGTAAATTTTCCAAAGCAAAAACCTAAAACAAATTGTATCTTGCACGCGCGTTCGTCAACGCTTTATTTTGGTTATTTACTTCGAATATTTTATACGGGGAAGACGTGCGCGTGTGGCACGTGGAACACCAATCCCTGCATTCTCCTTGATGCTTGGGTAATACAGCAAATGGTCTATTCGAGCTCGAGAGAAAAACAACAACTGCAACAGCAAGAAAATCTCCGGTTTGATGCATTTAGTACTAGTGTCGCCATCTCGTTTATCAAGTTGGAAATAAAATTAACAGGGTGATTTTATTTACACAAATACGCAAATACAACGATATTTTGCTTTCTCGTCATGGTCTTAAAATTCAGATTATAGGCACCCCTAGTACGTACGGCCAAGCGTTTTGTCACGTTTGTCTTCTAAATAATTGTATTTTCAAAAATGCCTCAAAACGCGCTAAAAACAGTCAAAACGGTCATATTTCTGGATTTTATTAAAAATCTCCAGCGCTCTAAGAGAAAAATTCAAGGGCCGTACAACCTTCATTATGTTATCATAAGTAACCTCCAAAAGAATGAATACTATCGTGCATTCCTGAAACTCAGGTTTGTGTAGCGCAATTTGCCCATTGAGTGACGAGCGGTTGAATCCCCCTTAAAGTATCGGCACTCTGTTCCCCAACATTGTTGTGGGCGCCGACATTTTGGTGCTTGTGCAGAGTAGACGCAACTGCCGATCGTCATGATTCAAAAGTGCGACTTCCTCAGCATTAGATTCGGTGTTAGGAAGCTCATATAATATTGCTTTGCTCTGTCGCGAACTGTTTAAACATTTGCGGAGGGCGGAAAAGCGTTTCCTGTGATTTGAAATAAATCTTCAGATAACTGGCAACCATGTTTTTAAGCCACAATATGAACAAGTGTCGTTACTCTAAATAAGTGTAAGCTACGCTTACACTAAATAAGCGTAGCTTATTTAGTGACACTATAGAAGAACATGGCGTCTGAAATCTAGCTCAGTGCTGCGCTCTTCCGCCACGATCTTCTCAAGTGCCACTAAATAAGCTACGCTTCAGAGTAACGACACTTGTCCATATTGTAGCTTAAAATCATGGCTGCCAGTTATCTGAAAATTTGTCTGAAAACACAGGAAACGCTTTTACGTCCTTCACAAATGTTTAAACGCTTCACGACAGGGCGAAGCAATATTACATAAGCTCCCTAACACCGAATCAAATGCCGAGCAAGTCGCACTTTTTAATTATGACGATCAGCAGTTGCGTCTGCTCTGTATAAGCACCAATATGGCGGCGCCCACAGCAATATTGGGGAACAGAGTGCCGACTCTAAGCATAGCTCATTTAGTGGCGAGGCCCACACTTTTGCGCGGCGAGGTCCACACTTCTGCACGTCCAGAGGTGTGGACCTCGTCGGCGAGGTCCACTCTTCTGCGCGGCGAGTCAAAAGCAACAAGAATGAACCGTTTCTTACCCGTGAACTGTGCCAAGGAGTTCTCTGTCCAAGCAAGTGGCGCGGCTCTACTACTCGTCCACAATCGCGCGCCCAGTGCACGGCAGCTGACAACATTGGCAACGTGTATGACAAGAAAGGACACTTTCCGTCTGTCTATACCTCTCAGCGAAAAAGAAGCACTCAAATACACAAAACCATGTTGCACTCGAGCTATCCTCGTAAATTCCATAAGTTGAAGGCGTTGCCGGCAAGTGCAGACTAAATTCCTTTGATAAAATTCACGCTTACAAGTACCGCCAACCAATAGCGAGTTTCAGTGTTTCCGCTCCGCTAAGCCCCTCCGCTACCCGGAACTCTACAGCCAACGCCGTCGGCGCGCAGGCGCAGTGGCGGTTCCTTCGTAGCGGAGAGCTGGCGGAGGGGGAAACACGGTCTACGAATACTCCCTATTGTTGTCGAAACGCGCAAGACACGTGCGAGGAGCGAGTGCTCCGCTGTCATTCGCTTCCAAGGGCCGCTCATTTCAGTACTGCGCCGACAACTGCTTCCAAGGGCCGCTCGAGACACGGGCATTGTGCTCTGGCGCATTTGACGCCACTTGCAAGACAAACGCAAACACATCGAAGGGCTTTAGTCCAGACAAATAAAGAGGGATCGGTGGCCAAGTGCAATAAAGAAAAAAAAAATTGCAGTGGCTTAGCTCGGCTACGCCAGGATATACGTAGCGTAAGCTTTTAGGTTCAGCTGGCTATTCTTAGCTTTCCTGGTTGTCTAGGATTAGCTTGATTATCATGCTTACTGCTGCTTCTTTCTTTCTTTCTTTCTATATTAAATGACCAAAAAAAGAAATTGGAGATGTTGGCTGCCATGACTGCTGCTTCAATGACACAGACACGGTATACACATTATGTGACTACTTCGGGATCCGATGAGTTAAGCTTCTCCGCTCTTCTTATTGCGGAGGAGGCGCTGTGTAACCGAGCTTTCGGTTGCACGTCAAGGATCCCCAGGTGGTCCAAATTAATCCTCAGCCCTCCGCTGGGGCTTGCCAGATGCCCGTCGTTGGTTTGGCCAGCTGTGCGCCGTGTTGTTATGTATCAAGCAACCACGCGCCGCGGACATCGGGGACTGACCTAGGCGCCATACCAGTCCTGCCCGTTCCTTCACTGCTCCTCGCGCATGCGCAGCACTGCTCTCCAGGAGCCACGCGAAACTGCTCAACCTCGGCCAGTGTAGCTTACGCTACAAAAAAAAAAAAAAAGGATCGGTGGCCGAGTGGGTTAGGGGTTAGAGCACACCAGCTTGGAGCACGTGGAGCGAAAGCTCGCGCTGTATAACCCAGGGATCCTGGGTTCAATCCCCACCCCTGCCCGTTTCGATCTGGATGAGCATCGTACCGGCGTGCGGTCGTGTATCGCTACTGCGTGATGCACGCTAAAGACCCCAGGGCCGGTTTGCTCATCTTGCGGACGCGGCCGCGGCTGCGGCCAAGAGGGATTTTTCTGTCACGTGACCAGCTTCATGGGGACAAGGAAGTACCTAGCGTCCCTGCCTAATGGCGGATAATCCGTATCGCTTCAAGCACAAAAGCCTAATTTCGCTCGCAGAAACTGACTGCAGGGACTTTCAACTGGAGTCCAATTGAAGCGGTAGGTAAAGTTACGGTCAGGGAGGGTAAATAGGAGCCAAAATAAACAAAAAAACACGCGAGATAAAAGCGGTGGCAGTATATTTCTATACCTCCACCAGCGTCGGCGGTTCGCGTCTTCTGCTGTGGTTGAGAGGTTAGAGCGTCAGTACTTCGCGTGGCGGAATGAAAGTTGCGGGTTCGAATCGCGCTAGCAACTTTTTTTTTTTTTTGTATTTTGCGCGTGTCTCACTTTTTAATGGTGATCTTTTTTCACGAATCATCCACTTGCACTACTGCGCCTTACACTATTTTTACTGTTAGTCCCGCCTGTTCAATTGAAACGCCGGGAAGAAAACAAAAAGATCAAGGCAAGTTAACGCGCTAATCCATTCCTTTCATAATGTTCATTAAAAGGAAACCAAGGTAACAACATCGGTATGGCTTTCACACAAACGGAGCCGAAACAAGCATCCTTTCCCCAGCAACTACAATTTTATGTTTCTAAATATACAACGCTCTTGCTACGACTCCTTTTAATAACTGGAGCTTAAAGGGATACTGAACCAAAGAATTTAGTGTCCATAATAAGTGGCGCACGTTCTTTCCACGAGCCAGCAGCCGCCGGTGTGCGCGAGCACCCGCAACGAAAATGACGCCAAAGACCTCCACTCGCGCTTAAGAGGACAGTGAAATGCATAGGCTCCGGGCCAAAGGAGAATAAAGACAGGCTTTTCATTTCTACGAGTAAAAGCTACGTGCTTGTTAGACCAATTAATCGCTTACCTTTTACACCAGACACCATTGTGTGGATGAAATACTTGTCTTTATTCTCCTTTGGCCTGAAGCTAATACATTTCACTGTCATCTTAGCCGCGAATGGAGGTTTTTGACGTCATTTTTGTTGCGTGTGCTCGCGCACAACGGCGGCTGCTGGCTCGTGGAAAGAACGTGCGCCACTTATTATGGACACTAAATTCCTTGGTTCAGTATCCCTTTAAAGTCTGGGGGGTCTCAGGGGGTCTCGGACCCCCCACTGATTCTAACGGATGGTCTGAGACCCCCCTCCACAGCCCCAGCATTAGTGAAATCAAAATCATATCTTACAATAAAATAGCTTGTTCTCAGGTATGTGACATTTGGGGATCAGCAATTTGAGTTTTGCAGGTACAGTGTGGGCACAGTGGGGTTTATTTTATGTGAATCTAGTACATCTCGTCAGAACCCCCTCCCCCCTACCTTCTTGTGGGGACCCCCCTGAACTTACGGGAGACTTTAAGCAGTTCTGGAGACGCCTATTTAGTACTAATAAAAACTGCAGTTGTGACAATTAACAAAAAAAAAAAAAACTTCCACAAAATAAGCAAAAAGAGAAAAAAAAAGACTAGCAGCTCTGGATGCATTGATTGAGCGAAATTCAGGCAAGGCAGCAAGTCAAACGTCTGAGAAAGTAGTAAAACCGAAATAAAAGAGATCATACTTTTACTTGGAATGTGATAAAAGGTATATTTTTACTCTTTACATTTTGCTGTGGCAATTAATCGTTTTGTAATATTAACACAATACCTGTTGAATTTTAATTAGAATAGCAGACGATCACAACCGAATTCAAAAATAAATCAGGCGTCGACATCGCAAACCATCTCCCTAACGCAAACACCTAAAATGAATTTGGATCAACAAATGGAACTAATTAGAGCAGTTGGAAAACGGAAACAACAAATTCTAGGGGAATTCAGCACTCAGCAGCACAGTTACCTGGCGAACGAAGAGACGGGCATGGGAAGATATTAGGGAATTGTAGTAGACCGTTTTTCTCCTCCGCTACGGTATCCCTGAAGAAAACGCCGCAGCTGCGCATGCGCGCCGCCAGCCTTATCTGCACAGTTCAAGGTTTTATGGCGGATTACGGAGCGCTATCCGGGTGCTTAGCGGGCTGCGGAAACGGTCTACTACAATTCCCCATTGTCAACTTTCCGCGGAGTGTACGGCAGATGCAGGAGGCGTGGCGGAAATTGGTAAAGAAAGCCAGACACATTTATGCGCTCTTCCGAGGCCATGAACAACGAACTGGTGAGTCAGGACTACCCGTGCCTTGTCTACATTCTTAGTGGGAGTGCAGTCAAATAAAAAAAAAAGAGAGAGAGAGAGAGTTTCTGGCACGATTTGAACCCGGGACTTTTACGCCACGACGTAAAGTACCGGCGCTCTAACCTCTCGGCCACAGCAGAATTTTTTTTTTATTGGACACAACAATTGCAGCATAAAATGCAATGTCAGTATTTCCACAGATCACCCAAGCACTTATGGGTTCACTAAAACTCTTTCATGTTTTTGATTGCGTGGAACAAATGCGCCCAGTCGGGTGCAGTGTCGGCAGACCTACAGTACACAGACTCACTTGAGCGACAACACCAATGAAGTGTCTACGTACAGGTTGGATATGCGGGTCGGCATGTCGGAACTCCAGTCGCGTTTTCCATATGCTGAACAAGCCAAGCAACATGAATAGGTCGTAAGGGACAGTGTCGCCTTTCTCGACTGGCAGGTAACGAATTGTCACACTGGTTATGCACATATCTTTTTTCAACGTTCGTTGCAGAATGTCCCAAAAAAAGACCGCGTCCCAACAGTAGATGAAAATATGTTCAATAGTTTCGGGCGTCTTGCATAGGAGGCAATCAACAGTCCACGGCGCAAAGATCCCCTTCTCCCTGAGCCACATCTTGTCCTGGACACAGGGTGTAAAGTGTACGATATAAAGGCGCAGGGAAAAGAAGCTCTACCAGGTCGCGAGCTAGCCTTTTTTTCGTGACATCGCCAAGGTATTGCATTGAAAACCGCGCTTGTAAAAACATGGTGGCATCTCTTACTTCCTTCAAAAACCCGAAGAGACTTTGAGGCCAAGTATAGTCGCTCGTTACCAACATAGCAGTTAGGGAGTTCGCCAGTTTCACCTGGATTACTGTGCGCAAAAATGGGTGATTCTGGTCACGTAGAAAAAAAAATCGCGAAACTAGCTGCCTTACAAAGAGATGCGTGAGTCCCAGTCCACCTGATTTGACACGACGGAAAAGGTTGTACCTCCGCATTCTTTCCCAGCCCGATTTCCAAATGAAAGTTGCGAATACTCTATGAAATTTCTGGATGTTGGTACGCCCACATGCGAGAACTTGCAACACATACCAGAGTTTCGCAACGAGAAAGATGTTGCAAACTGTGGCCCGAGCAAATATGGATAAATCGCGATTAGCCCAGGTTGACGCCTTTGTTTTTAAATCTGTTGCCATTTCAGTCCAGTACGGTGTACTAGTCCTGTAATATTGCATGGGTACTCCGAGATAGGTGGAGGGTGTACTACTCCAGCTTATTCCTGCGTATGTAGGAGGTTTTGAGGCCCAATCCCCATGCCAGAGCCCACAGCATTTCTGCCAGTTTATAGCAGCTCCTGTCGCTTCACAGTACTCCTTTGTATCCTCTACCATTTCGGTTACACTCTTTTTGTCAGTGCAAAAAACGGCAACGTCATCAGCGTACGCCGAAACTTTTATATCTTCCATGTTTAAAATATATCCTCTAATATTTTTACTCGCCTTCAGTCTTAAACAGAAGGGTTCCAAGTACAAGGAAAACAAAAGGGGCGACAAGGGCCAACCCTGTCTCACTGATGACAATACCGGTATACTTTTTGATACATTGTTGTTTAGCACAAGCCTAGTAGTACATCCTCTGTACGCCATAATTACGCTTTTTGTGATAACATCCCCCACATTGACATGTGTCAGAATCCTTTCTAGCACTTCATGTCGCACACGATCAAATGCTTTTTCCAAGTCGAGTTGAACTATGGCCACTTGGCCGTCCTCCTCTGAAGATTCTAATAGGCTTCTTGCTACGTGTATGTTAGTTTGTATTGATCGTCCTTTTATACCGCAGGTTTGATGGATGCCGATAAGACTGCATATAACGCTTTGAAGTCTGCGCGTGAGGACTTTCGTAAATATTTTATAATCTATGTGACATAACGTAATCGGTCTGTAACCCGTAATGCTACGTCTCTTGACTGTGTCGTCCGACTTGGGAATCAAGACTGTTTGAGCTTCAGCAAATGAACGCGGCAGTTTTTGTTTATCGCATGCCTCTCTAAATATAAGAAGTAATAAAGGGCTAATTTATTTTTTAAACAATTGGTAGAATTCCGCGCAAAGACCGTCAGGACCCGGTGTCTTTTGCCGTGCTAACGAGTCGATCGCTTGTTCAACTTCACCTATGGTTATACCTCCTTCCAGCCATGTTTTCGTCTCATCAGTTACTTGAGGCATGAGCAAAAGAAATTCGTCTAGTTTCAAAAACCCTTTTGGAGGTGGCTTTTTGCCAAATAGTTGCGCATAATATTCAACAAAGGCGCTCTCAATAACATCTTTATCAGTACTGATCTCCCCATTATATTCTATTTCGTATATTTCTTTAGAGAGGGCATACCTTTTTTCGTCAGCCAAGGCTCGCTTGGTCGGTTGCTCCCCTGGAAGGAACTTTTCGGATCGCGAACGTACAACTGCCCCTTTATATTTCTCTTGGTATAACTTTTCTAATTCCGACTTCACAAATCGTATATCCTCCATGCCTGCGCCAGGATTCGCACTCTCTTCATGGTAAAGGGACTGTAAGTTTCTTTGCAGTTGACGCTCTCGAGCTCTAAGCTGATACTTAATATTGCTAGACCTTTCAATTGCGGCCAATTTAACATTTTCTTTAAAAATTTCCCAAGATTCATTTAGGCCGATGTCTGTTTCCCCCACCTTTTTTAGGAGCTCGGATATAATAGCCACAAATTGTTCATCTTTTAGAAGTGCGGTGTTGATTTTCCAAAGCCTCCAGTTGAATTTAGAGTTAGTGTTTTGTTTGTTTCCTATATGAACGGTTACAAGGCAGTGATCGGTAAAAAATATCGGTTTAACGCGATATCCGTGTACTTGCCGTATAATGTCGACGGACACATAAATGCGGTCCAGCCGGGCGCATGAGGCCTGAAAATGAGTGTTTCGATATTCATTCCTTGCTCCGTTCAAGGTGCCTACGTCATCGAGCCCACATGAGTCGACGATATCTTTTTTTTTTCTTTATTTGTTTTGTGGATATTTTTCCGCATGGGGGGCAGAGATAAAGGCACAAGTGCCTGACGGAGCCTCTACCCCCCGACAGTTCAGCCGTGGCAGAAAAGATAAAAGTGTCATATACAACAACAATGCAACAAAGCAGAAAATACGCACTCTGGAAGCCGCAATCACAGGATTGCACAAGCCAGGCAACGCGCACCATCAATTACAACAAAACAACAAGGCAACAAATCAGAGTGAAGATTAGATTATACACAGGCAATCAGCTGAAATAGTAAAAACCACTTGCGTGACACATCACATTAAGAACATATTAACGTTGGACATCAGCAAAGTGATGCATGCTGTACGCAAAGAAATAAAAAAAAATAAATAAAACAACAACAAATAAATGTACATTCAAGTAGGTCACTATACTTCGTTTCACCTTCGGTCCGAGCGCGGCCGATGTTATGAGCCGAAGGGCCAATCAAACAGCGCAAAAAGCGCAACGTCATGGCGTGCTCTCTGCGCTTGATAGGACTAGCCGGCGTAGGAGCACGCACAGAGAGACGGCGAACACCCGCTAGTCCTATCAACTGCAGAGAGCACGTCATGACGTTGTGCCTCTTCGCTGTTTGATTGGCCCTTCGGCTCATTACATCGGCCGCGCTCGGACCGAAGCTGGAACGAAGTATAATATAAAACTTTGATCAAGAGAAAAGAGTGGTCTAACTTCATACACATAGAGATCACGAATAAGAAACGTTCAGAAACTAGAAATGGAGAGAAAACATCAAAATGAAAATGTAATAGCACCACCAACCAGAAGCGTTCTGCATTTACTTTTGAATTTATAGAAAGTAGTGTTGTAGCCTATGTTCATATCTGTATTGTTTAGAATTTTAATTATTTGAAAAGTTAAAGTTTGTCGGCCGTAATTTGTTCTTATGGTGGGCATTTTTATCTTTGGATCTCGAAGCGTATATGCGCTCACGCTATTTGTTGGGGTGGTGTGCAGTTTGTTCTTATGTATCCATTGTAACAGTTTAAAGTAGTAAACCTGGTTAGCCTTGAGCATAATATATTTTACAAAAAGTGGCTGTGTGCTTAAGTTTCTTTTATCACCTCTATAGTTTTCACATATACGTAGTATTCTCTTTTGTAATATAATTATTTTATTGTAGTTCGTAGCTGTTGTTGTTCCCCAGACCAATATACCGTAACTAATTTTAGAGTAAAATAAGGAATAGTATAACATTTGTTTTAACCAGGTAGGTACTAAGTTTTGAATTTTATATATGCTGCCAGTAACTCGAGATAATTCAGTTTTAAGTTTATTGACATGAGTATTCCACGATAGGTCCTCAGAAAACCATACACCCAAACATTTTTGATCTGTTACTTGCTCTAATAAGGTGCCATCACACGTTATATTGATAGAGCTGCAATCTCGTTTATTTACTGGTTTAAAAATTACATATTTAGTTTTACTTGTATTTAAACTTAAACGATTGATTTGTAGCCAATTTGATAGGTTCACGAGGTAGGCATTTGCAGAATTTTCTAAACACTCTTTTGTAAAGTCAGAGAAAAATACGTTTGTATCGTCTGCATACATTATTAACTGAGGAGAGCCTGGTATATTTGTTATATCATTAATATATACAAGGGACAACAGAGGCCCCAGGATAGAGCCCTGAGGAACTCCGTTTTGTATTGTTAATTTATTAGATGATTGATTATTGATATAAACGTATTGATAGCGATTTGTAAGATAGGATTTGATTAGTTTTAATGTGACACCTCGAACTCCGCAAGTTTGAAGCTTTCCTAGTAGAATATCGTGTTGCACAGTATCAAAAGCGTTTCGTAAGTCTAGGAATAAGCCAAGTGTATACAACTTATTTTCAATATTTTCAATAATTTTATCTTTTATTTCAATCAGAGCTAGTTCTGCAGACTTTTTTTTCCTGAAATCCATATTGAGGCTGTGTTATTATTTGATGCTTCTGAAATAAACTGGTTAGCCTATCATTAATAACTCTCTCAAAGATCTTCGAAAAAACTGGTAGGACTGAAATTGGTCTATAGTTATTTATGGTGGTCACACCGCCTCCCTTGTACACGGGAATAACTTTGGCTATTTTTAACTCATCGGGAAATTCGCCAGACGCAAGTGTGATATTTATTAGATGTGATACTATAGGGCTAATAATGCTCACGGTGTGCTTGATTGGTAAGACTTTTATTTCGTCATCCCCAGCGGCAACATCATTTTCTAAATTTCTTATGATTCTGTCGATTTCCAACGGCGTCGTTGGAAAAAACATGATTGATTCTAGTTGATTTTTTTCGAGCACGCATTTCTTCATATCTGCATTTTCCCCGGTATATGTTCCTATGTTAACGAAGTGCCGATTCATTTCATCTGCTAGTTCTTTCCCGGTGACGTTTACATTATCTATCATGATTTCGTTCACACTTGAATGGACTTGCTTTCGATTTGTTAAGTTGTTTATCATGTCCCATACTTTCTTATGATCATTGTGAATATGCAGAAATTTATTTTGATGGTAATTACATTTCGCCTTTTTTAGGTCGGAGTTTAGTTTGGTTCTGTATTTTTTTTAAATTGTGCCAACATATGGGGATCACGACACTGAATAAAAGCATGATATATTTTATTTTTTTGTTTTATCCTTTTATATAGGTCGCCTGTTATTCATGGTTTTCTCATTTTTTTACGTCCTGTTTTACTTCGCCGTAAAGGAAAAGCTGCATTATAGCAGTGTTTAAATTTAGCCAAGAAGCTTTTATAGGCATTTAAAGTGTTATTTTCTTCGTAAATGTCATTCCAGTTTTCTTGCTCTAGAAGGGCGCCAAAATGACTTAGCGCTTCTTCATTTATGGTCTGATGCCAAAAGATTTCTGTACAATTGTTTTTTTCCTTACCTAAAGACGATCCTAAGCAAAATATAGGCAAATTGTCACTAATATCGTACAAAAGCGCACCTGCCGTAGTCTGACTGTTATCAACGTTTGTAATACAGACGTCAAGAGACGTTGCAGTGTCTGCGGTCACCCTGGTTGGTAGTGTTATTACATTGCTACAGGCATACTGGTGTGTGACATCGCGGAATTCTCTCGCATGTAGATCGTCAGAAATTGTATCTATGTTTATATCACCGAGAATAAAAAATGACGTTGTTGCAGTTCCAAGATAACATAGTGCACTATCAAGAAAAGCCATAAATTCAAACATATTGCCGGAAGGCGGTCTGTACAAAACAGCCACTACTACGTTCGATATGTTAACAAATAAACTTTCAACATTTTCGCCTATTCTGGTTAAATTATCAATTACTTGGTACTGGAAGTGGTTTTTCAAATAAAGTGCTATGCCGCCACCTCTCTTTTTTTCTCTGCTGAGACTTTCACACGAGTACCCCTGAAGTTGCGGTGGTACTTCTTCTTTTGTCAACCATGTTTCCGTGAGTGCTATAGCATCAAATTCCAAAGTCAGAGAGTGTAATAATACTTCAAGGTCATCTACTTTATTTTTAACACTCCTCATGTTAAAATGTATAGTCGAGAACTGTCCCTTGCTGTTTTTATACTTGTTATTGAATGCTTGACAATCATAATAGTAACAATCAGGTCGCATATCGTCGTCCATTTTCAGTTTCGTATGCACTCCGAAAGTGCTATCATTTTTTTTTATTCGTTATTTTTTCGACATCGGACATATTAGTGATTCGGAGAATGGTTGCGTGCTCGTCCTTTCGCGCAAAGATCTTCCCAACTGCAGACCAGACTAACTTCCATCCAACGCTTTTCTTTTTGGCAACCGCAGCGTCGAGTAGCTTTTTCTTTGAGCTAGTTAGATGCTCATTTACGTACACAGCGTTCCTGTTCCCGCCATAATCAACGTCTTTAGTGTTCAACCTTTGCTTTTTGCATGCTTAGTAGGGCCCCACTACTATCGCTTCTCGTCGGTGGCGAGGCTCTATCGCGTTCATCGCAGACACAGTTAAAGTCGCCCATTAATACCACAAACTTATCGCAACCCACATAATCGCGCAAGAATTTAAAAAAACTGTTCTCGTTCCCGCACATTATTAGGTGCATAAACACACATTATCCGCCACTGGTCGCCTGACACTGTAAAATCACAACAGATAAAACGACCGCACTCGTCTGTAATTACATGGAGGTTTGACAGTTTCACAGACTTTTTTAGGAAAAGAAAACATCCCCCCGAAAAGCCCACGGCGTGACTCACGCACATTTCGTATCGAAAAAGAAAGGGCTTCAGCGCTTCAGCAATGTCGTTATCTGCCTCCATTTTCGTCTCTTGCACTGCAAGAAAATCTGGTTGCTCATCAGATAAAACACGTTGCAACTGATACTGTTTTCTTCTCGAATTTAACCCCCGAACATTTAAGGTGGCGAAACTGAGAGCCATGCTAATTTCAGTAGCAAGTATTAAGCAAATGCATCGCACATGGCACAAACTAAACCCTGATTTCTGCCCGTCTTACTTGCATTGTGACACAGGTTCCAGGAGCCACGGCTGCCATACAGTTCACCGCGGATCCCTAGGAGTTTGACTAGCCGATGGGGCTTCAGGTTTGTCGTGGTAACGGACCCTCTTGGCCATCGCCGTCCGCCATCTCTCTTGCACCGTCGCCCGAAGACTCGTCGGTTGGCCGCCCTCCTGCGTTGCTGGTGGTTCCATAGTTCGCTTTGCAGAGCCGTCAATA